>VKOC01026487.1:0-11881 GCA_009364415.1 Spea multiplicata
TTGAAGAAAATAAAAATTTACACCAAAATAATGTGCTCTTAGTATTAATCTGTATTTATAAAAATTGTATGCAATCTTTAAATTGAACAATTAAAGTTTTTTCCATGGTAATTCATCCCCCCAGAGATGTAACCGTGTTTGAATACTAAGAAAAAAAGAAAAATTATAACTTTCACTCACATTATAAGTGTGCAACAAGTGTTCACACTATATGGACACAAGTACTGGGACACCTGACCATTACACCAAATGATGTTGCATTCTAGACCAGCCCCGGAGCAAGAAATAGGTGTAGGGGCACCATGACCGGGGAAGGAACAAGGAGCACCTCATGACCTAACAAGAGGTTAAAATGTTTCTTAGATACAGACATCCTCTGTGACTACTTGGCCCCTGTGTGAACTTTTGCCCCCACACTCTGAATGTTCAGGAACAGGAAGAAGGGGAGGGCACTGGGTGTCATCAACTAAATAAATTTGGGGACCTGCTCACAGATGAGCTTGTAGGTTTTTAAGTAGGCGAAATTCCCACCCTCCCTTCCCTCTTTTTATTGTTATATCGTCTTGTGTGGCGGTTGGTGTTTATATTTTGGTCATTGTTAATATGTGGTTGGCTGGTTCGGTGCTTGAGACAACTATCTAAGGTATGGTTGTACTCGTGGTGCACATGCCTCAGGGCGGAAGTGCAGAACACTCCCTGGGCGCCTTGCTCAGGTGATACGTTGGGTGACGTGTGGTTGCTGGGCTTTGGACGCCGGCAGCCTCTACAGGTGACGTGGTTTGTTACGCCCTTACCAGCCCTATAGATATACGGTGTCATATGGTTGGCTTGTAGCCAAAAATTTGTGGTTTATATATATTATGATTTATAACGTTTTAAGAAATATGATAATGAGTGTCACGGTTGGGGATAAAACAGGAATTTTGACCGTGGCCAAATTTATCCAAAATCGAACAATAAAGCAATTTTTAATTACATACATTGTTTATGTGTCTTATTTGGGGAATGGGGCCGAAGTTGACGATACTAAGGTCAAGACATTATTATGTAGCTGATCCTGTCATGCCCCATCCAGGCCGCGGAGCTGCATATCTCTTTGGGGATAAAACTGGAATTTTGACCGTGGCCAAATTTATCCAAAATCGAACAATAAAGCAATTTTTAATTACATACGTTGTCTATGTGTCTTATTTGGGGAATGGGGCCAAAGTTGACGATACTAAGGTCAAGACATTATTATGTAGCTGATCCTGTCATGCCCCATCCAGGCCGCGGAGCTGCATATCTCTTTGGGGATAAAACTGGAATTTTGACCGTGGCCAAATTTATCCAAAATCGAACAATAAAGCAATTTTTAATTACATACGTTGTCTATGTGTCTTATTTGGGGAATGGGGCCAAAGTTGACGATACTAAGGTCAAGACATTATTATGTAGCTGATCCTGTCATGCCCCATCCAGGCCGCGGAGCTGCATATCTCTGGTTTTCCCTTGTTTGTTACAATCCGTTCCTGGATTTCCTTGTGCTCTGTTCTGTGCTTATGATTTCTTGATTCCAGTTCTGCTCCTGTTTCCTTTATAAGGTGTGCCCCACCCGTTTGTTATGTTTGTCCCAGTCAGCAGTCTATAGGTATGTCCTTCTCTGTTCTGTGTATAGATTCAATATTCAGCTTTAGTTATTCTGTAGGCAGGGTTTAGTGCTAGGACCCACTGAATATCGGAGTACTTTGGCGTAGTGGTGGGCTAAGCATACTATGGCCATATGATGTGATGGAATCTCCAATTGTTACCCCATAGTCCTAGGCTAGTTCCTGTATTCATTTTTGTCGATCTCTTATGTGCCTTTGTCCTCTATTCCCTGAATCATCTGTCTATGTTGGTTCCTCTCTCCTCTCCCCATGTCCCAGTTAAGATATCCTATCCTTGCTTAAAGGATAAGTGTCCGAGGATTCCGGCTCCTTATTCCACCCCGTGTTCCTTGCCTTGTTACCCTGTCCTTTGTCCTGTCCTGAATCCCCGGTAGAGGGGTGTCCTTTCCTGAATCCCCGGTAGAGGGGTGTCCTGTCCTGAAGCCCAGGTGGAGGGGTGTCCTGTGCCCCGGTAGAGGGGTGTCCTGTACCATGTATGTATTGTCTGGTTATGTTTCTTGCTTGGTCTCCCTGTCCCTTGCTTGCTCTGTCCCCCTTGCTTGCTATGTTTCAGCTGTTACTCTGCTTAACTTCCATACTCCCAGCATGCAGCATTCTGCACATGATTCTAGTGCTATATCTCATGCCTGCTCCAGGGTGCCTGCAGGATATCACTTTGTTTTGTTCTGGACAACATCTGCTGCTATGTCAGGGCGCTGACTGCACAACCCTAGGTGCTCAACACCGGGGTGAGTGCAGTCGCCCTGCACCAGGCTCTGTCCCACACCGCTACTGCATCTTGGACTCCTGTACGCCATCTTTGGGCACTCTAGGTCATTACAGTCATCTGTATGGACCCGGTTCCTGACAGATCCTCCCATTTGCAGCTATAACAGTTTCCACTCTTCTGGGAAGGCTTTCTACAATTTTGGAGAGCTTCTGTGTGGATATTTGCATCCAAGTCTTTATGGCCCTTGTTTTGTGCACTGGGAGCCATTCATGCAGGAATAGAAAGGGGCCTTCCCAAACTGTTCCCACAAAGTTGGAAGCATAGTATTATCCAAAAATGGCTTGGCATGCCCCCTTCAGCTCACAAATTCTCTATTAGATGAATGGGCAAAAATTCCCACAGAAACTCACAAAAACAAAAAGAAAGCTTACAAACACAGATGGACCCCACTGGACACGGCCACAGAGACTACTATGATACACTCCCCAACCTACAATTAGATCATACATATTGCCTAAATGGACCTGTCTATTCCAAATGTTACCGTTAAAGGTCCCCAAAGTATGGTTAGGAATGGTACAGATGGCATTTAATAAGTTCATATGGCAAGGTAAGAAGCCAAGATTGGGTCTGCCATTTCTATCTAGGAAGGTAAACAATGGGGGCCTCGGGGTACCAAATATTAAAGATTATAATGAGGCTTGTATGGCTGCACATGTGATGCTGGCTCAGATTAAAGACATGAAAATGGAAGCATGGTACCAAATTGAGGAAATAGCAATAGGTCTGGAAGGCTTAGCAGCCCTTCCATGGACCATTAGAGTACCGGAAAGAAACTGCCAGGCGGGATTAGGATCTCTGGTCGTAAAAGATACTTTAGATGCATGGAAAAAGATTATGAAGAAGCTAGCCCTTTCTAATTGTATAGTAGATTTTCTTCCATTGGAGGTCTTGGAGTTTAGTATAGAGGTCATCCGATTACAAGCATGGAAACGGGCAGGAATCCTGACTATCCATGATCTTTGCTTTGATAAGGAAGTAAAACCCTTTCCTCAGATACAGGAGGAATACTTACTTCCTTCTAAAGAGGTATTTTCCTATCTTAGAATTAAAGGGTTTCTTTCGAAATATGATATATTGAATAGTGGAGAAAAATGGGTTCTCCTTAATTCCTTATATAATATGACACATTCCAAGGGAATGATTACTAAGTGTCTAACTCTCATTAAACTGGATTATGAACATATGCCTGTAAAAGCAATTAAGATTTGGGAGAGAGAACTGAATAGATCTATCCCTTGGGATATTTGGAGAACTACAATACAATCGGTTAATAACAAGATTCATTGTTTAAATATGAGAGAGAACTTCTTTAAGGTCTGTTACAGATGGTATCTTGTTCCAACAAAGTTGGCAAAAATGTACGCACATACTGAGGCCAATTTTTGGAGATGTGAGAATGAAACTGGAAGTTTCTTACACATCTGGTGGACCTGCCAACATATAGAAGTTCTCTGGAAAGAGGTTTTTTTGTCAGATGATAGAGTAAATTACTGGCGTTTTTTTACCTTTTACACCAGATTGTTCCCTATTACACCTAGACTGGCCAAAAGTTCCCAACCTCTATAGAAGTCTAATGACCCATATCCTTGTTTCTACTAAAATACTCATAGCAAAGAACTGGAAAAGTAAAAAACTGCCTAATTGGGAGGAGATAAAATTAAGTACAATCTACCATTGTAAAATGGAATTGGGTATAATCAAATTAAATGGATTCAACGTAACTAAAATCAGGAAATGGGAAAGAATCCTAAACCTACTTGAAGTTTGAGTTCTGGGTCCTCCTCCTCTTGCTGCATCTCAATATATTTTTTATTTGTTTTGTTCTGTAATATTTAGTATGTCTTAGAGGCATGTATTATATTTCTTGTCATGTCCAAAATGTTTTTTTTTTGTTTTTTTTTATTTTCTCTTTTTTTTTCTCTTGTATTGTTTAGTATGTCCTAAAGGAATTTATTCTAGTTTTTTCCTTGTCTAAAAAAATAGTTTTTTTGTTATAAATGAATAAAAAGCATATATTTAAAAAAAATGATACACTCCCCAACCTGTCCTGCAGGCTGCAGCTGCTAATCAGGTGGCTGTGCGCCTCACCCTTCCTACGGCCCTGACTGATGTCACTTTGGAGGACAGGAGGACAGGATATCCGTTTGCTCCGATGACGCACTGATCACGGACTCTGTGATCCCCAATGCAAGCCTATGGAGACTTGCGTGGAGATCACTGTGTGGAGATCACTGTGTGGAGATCACTGCGTGATCGGTACAGGGGGAATCACAGGGAGGAGAGTGAGAAAAATGTTTAAAAAAAATAAATAAATCTGGTAACATGTAAAAATCCCCACTATCATCAAAAAAAAATGTAATAAGCAAGTCCTAAAATTCTTTATCTTTACAAAAATTCCAGCATTGAAAGAGTTAAAATATTGGCATTACAAATGCCCATAGGGTGTCTCCTATTAAAAAATGCATGATATGATGGGGTAAATTGAATTGGCCGAGTTCAAAGATGGGACATAGGGGCCGTATAAAAATACACACCTCACAAAGGCGTATCACTGTGCTCAGGAGATGTAACTGAACACATATTGGGGTGTTGTTTGACACGGACATATACCAGGAGCGATAAATTTATACCTGAAGTACAACATGTGTGAAAAAAATACAAAAACATTTTACTACCAAAAAGTTTCACAAAGGCTGGTGGTAAGATCAGTGCATGGAAAGGGTTAACATACCAGCATTTCAAATACCTTGGCGTATCTAGTTTTAGTATATATGATTTGATGGGGTAAATTGCATTGGCTGGCTGCAAAGATACTCGAAATGGCACATGGGGGGAAGAATTACCAGATTTGGAAAAAAAGGTTTTGAAACAGCAAAACGCTACCTGTACTTATTGCCCCATAACGTGCAGAAAAAGCAAAAAAAAATAAAAACATTGGGTATTTATAAACTCAGGACAAATAGTAGAATCTATTTAGCAGGTTTTTTCATTCGTTTTTGCAGATGAGTAAAAAAAAATTTTGTTTCAAAAGTAGGAAAAGTAATTTTTTAACGAAAAATCCCCATATTTTATCATTTTTTATAGTAAATTAGATGATATGATTAAATTAATGGTATCTAAAGAAAGCTCTGTTTGTCCTGAAAAAAAAAACAAAATCACAGCTAAACAGTAACACTGAAAAATGTTAAAAGAGGCATTGCCCCGCAATATACTACGAGTAATAACTCCTATTGTCCTTAAGAGTTTAAAATAATGTAATAAAAAACATACAATTTACACTTTCCTCTCTTTATCGCAATGGCCTCTCTCTCTCTATTCACCTTCTTATTTTACTGATATAATAATAAAAGCTACAAGAACCCAAACACAGTGTTTCTCAAACTAGGTTTTAATACAAATTTATTAGTAAATTTATTTCATATGTAACTATTTTTTCATATTTATAAAAACTATGACGAACAAAAAGCCTTCTTTATATTTCTTTTATTACCAAACTGCCCCAGTTATGGCACATCCTGACCCCAGCTTGCCACTCTGCCCATATATGCCTTATACCTCCTATATGCCAGAGATTCCACTGTGCCCCCTGATACGCCTTATACCTACTATATGCCAGAGATTCTTCTATGCCCCCGATATGCCTTATACTCCTTATATGCCAGTGATATGCAACTGAGCCCCCTGATATACTTTTTACCCCTCATATGTCTTATGCGCCCCTGATTTACGTAATATCGATATGCCTTATACCCCTATAATGCCACTGTGCCCCCTGATATGCCTTATAACTTCCAATATGCCACTCGCCCCCATTTATGCCTTATACCTCCCTATATGCCACTGTGCACCCTGATATGCCACTCCGCCGCCCATAAATGCCCTGCACCACCCTGAAATTCATTATACTCCTTGATTCACCACTCTGCCTCCCCCAGATATGCCACTCTGAAATTCATTATACCCCCCATACACCACTCTGCCTCCTATAATGTGTAAATGTGTGTTTTGCTGGATATATCCAGTCCTGTGTGTGAGAAATAAATCAGTCTTCGATTGATTTTTACATATTACACTATTGTGGTTTTGTTTCTTTCCCTCATGTATATGCGCTCCATTTTTTGCTGTTTAACAAGACAAAGTAGCCTGGTCAAAGTATAAGCCAAGGTCAGTTGCATGCAGCAATCCAAAGTAGCGTGGTCAAGGTAAAAGCCAAGGTCAGGTTCAGGCAGGAAGACAAAGTAGCGTGGTCAAGGTACAAGCCAAGTTCAGGTTCAGAATAGGGACAAGAGCACAGCACTGGGAACGCTATGTAATTCACAGAGCGTCTCAGAATATCTGAGGGCTGCCATAAGGGAGCTTGGGGGTTTTATAGGGATCACAGACGTGACATATGATGTCACGTCTGTAGATCCAACCTTCGTGCCGCCCCTCACACTGTCTTTAGAGGGAGATGACGTTGGAAGCTCCGCCGCTCTAGTAATACCACCTTCTGCCATGCCTCCCTTCTCCCCCTGCACACAGCTGGCAGGAGGAGGAGATGTCGGAGCGGCATGCAGAAGTGCCGTCCCTCTCATGTAACCCGACCCTGCTCCGTCGCCATCTTCCCCAGCTCCCCGCGTCCACGCGAAGAACCAGACAACCAAGATGACGCCGGGACCTGGGATCCTGTAGCGCGTCTGCATCGCCCCCCCCCCTGCCGGTAAGGGCCTGACCGTATTTCTCCTGACATTACCTGTGGGTTTTTCTTTATATCTCGAACAATTCTGGCAGTTGTGGCTGAAATCTTTCTTGGTCTGCCTGACCTTGACCTGGTATCAAGTGATCCCCGAATCCACTACTTAATAAATGAGAGAACAGTACTGGCACTTTAAGGCTTTGGATATCTTTTTATCTCCTTTTCCATCTTTGCCTTTCACAATTTCTGCCAGGGTATGCAAACTTTTGAGCACAACTGTCAGCGATTCATCAGGGATTTTGACAAGGTTGAGGCCCCTATAACTGCCCTCACCAAAAAGGGTTTCCAACATTCACCACTGACCCCTAGATGCAGTCAGGGCCTTTGACAAACCTGATCTATCGCAACCATTTTTACTGGAAGTAGAAGCATCCGAGTTTGGGGCTGTTCTATCCCAGCAGAAGACATATGATGGACCGCTACATCCATGCAGCTTCTTCTCTAAAAATATTCTCCAGCAAATGAGAACTATGACATTGGTAACCTGAACTACCTGTCAGTCTAGCCCTAACAGAATTGCCACATCCATTATCGTATTCCTGTCACTTGTCACTATACTGACCGACCACAAGAATCTCCAGTATAATAGTAACACCAAAAGACTTAATCCTCGCAAAGTTTTTAAGGCCCTTTTCCTGTCCTCTCAATTACATCATTTTGTACCGCCCAGGATCCAAAAATACCAAGGCTGATGCTCTATCCGCATGGACTGTACATCTGTTTACAGGCAGACAGTATAATCAGTGCCTCTGTGGGGGAAAAAAAATAGAGTATTAAAACCTAAAACGCAGTTGGGCAGCAGGGGAATGTTGGGGCTGGTCTTCACACTGTGGGGAATGAAGAAATAATAAGCCCCTTGCGGTGAAGCTGGCTGTGGCAGCTGGGAATGTGATCAGCATTGAGCCTGTATAATGGCTCCTGCAGGGGCAATCAAAGTGTTGGGAGGGCCTCTGGGTGGGTATGCTGATCTGTCCAGACACCTGGGCAGGTATAGCAGCAGTGACCCTGTGACCACTACATTCTTACATTTTTATAGCAAGACAGGCTTCATCATTTGTATAACATATTTACCACCAAAAGCAGCAAAGTGACAAACATGAAAATTAAAATATATCACCAATCAACATAAAACAGGGACTATAAAGCCTACCACCTAAAGGTCCTTAAAATTACTACAATACTAGCCGCTACCGCCACCTTGTGGTTTTATATATACTGTGCCTTGCACATTTTTTTACTGATCTCTCACAGACCTCTGGTGTCAACATCTTCATATGTTTTCTGCTCATACTTGCTGTGAATACCATCAAAAGTAGTGCTTAACTATGGTAGACGAGACCCACACGGCTTCAGCGGCAGACCTGTCATCATGACTCTACGTAGCCAGGGCCTCATTTGATTTGGCCAACCAACAAGCCCTAACATCACTTCCCCATTCTCAATCGGCCTCCCAGAGAGGGAGGCCCGGAACAAACTTCGGGCAGAATGCCCACTTCCTACGCTGCCACACAAGGTCTTAAACCACCCCACGATGGCAACATATGTGTCCAAAACTGTCAGGGACCCTAGGAAAAGGGCCAAACGTGTTATCAGAGGTATCTCCCAGGACCCTGCACTGGCACGCCAACAGACGGCCTTTGTCATTAGGTGGCTTCCGGACCTGGGTTGTGATCAATGTTGCCAAGTTGCCCTTACCCCATCTCAGGTCATCCATTTTCTGGGACTCGGTAGCCACAGTCCTCAAGCTACCGGCAACCAAAAGTACGGCGATCAAGAAGTAGCAGGGTGCTACTCTCCAACACTATTCCACTTCAGATTCTAGCTCGCATTGTGGGCCTTCTCTCCTCGTCCATCCAAGCAATCTTTCCCGCTCCGCTCCACTACCGAGCTCTTCGGCGACTCAAGGCATCCCATCTTCACAGGTTTCCATCCTACGATCACCAGGTCACCCTCTTGAAGGAGGTGAGAGCTCATGTGGTAGCTATGATACATGGAATGGTCAAGCTATCTTCCCGACTTAGTCCTGGAATCAGACGCCAGCTTTTACGCTTGGGGGTGTCCAGACCTTCCAAAGCGACCGGGTGTCGATGGTCAGCACAGTAGAGACAATTGTCTGGAACCCACTGCAGCCTCCTTTGCCTTTCGGTTGCGGATCGCTCCAACTGATGCCTTCTCCTCCAGATGGACAACATCACACCGGTCCAATACATGGACCATCTGGGGGGATGTGGTCATGTCTGCTTACGATTTCCGCCTGGCCAACCGCATCACACTGAAAGCAGAATATTTTCTGGGATCCGAAAGACTGGTTTTCCCATCGCTTGAGGGATGTCAGTGATTGGAAGCCGTCTTCCAGCACCTGGACTCTCGGAGGGTGCATTTTCTATTGATCTCTTCGCTTCAAGCAGGGGCAAATATTTATATATATTGGCAGCAGGGGCAAATATTTATATATATTATCAGCAGGGGCAATATTTATATATATTGGCAGCAGGGTCTAATATTTATATATATATATTAGCGGTAGGGTCTAATATTTATATATATCAGCAGCAGGGTCTAATATTAAAAAAATTAAAAATAACTGTCAGTTCAGCTGTTTTTTTGAAATCATATTTCAATCAAGGTCTTTACTTCAAAGAGATAAGTACATATTATGTAGTTAAAAATGGATGTCTAACACACACACATTATATATAGTGTATATGTAGCGTTTTATAATTGCCCCCCACCACCACTTTGGTCCCTCTCCCCCTATGTGCCCCCCCTAAATATGAAAGTTGGAGACCTCACTGAGTATGAGCAAGTTCCAACAAACCAAGCTACATCTGATTTTCATCCTCCTGTGACCTACTTACCTTCACTGGATCCACGGCTTCTCTGGCTCCCTCTAGGACGTTGTCTGTCTGACTGCTTCAAACAAAGTACGATTTCTGCTACTGCTGCAAATACCTGGAGCTACGTTGCCTACCGTTAAACAGACTGTTTCTTGATTCTCAGTTGTTTGACTGCTTCATATCCAGGATTGGATACTTTATTTTTGTTATATTTACATTGTTGCAACAATCAAGTTACAAGGTATGATTTCTGCTTATGCTGCTAATACCAGGAGTTTATTGTGCCTTTGTATTTGGACATTCATAAATCAATCTAAAACTGACTTTGATATTGTATGATTGTCAACAGTTAAGGTACCAAACAAGAAACCATAACAGCTATTCCCAAACTGAAAAGAACTTGTAATTCTCATTTTAATACCATGCTCTGTTAGGAATAAATTTAAGAAAATAATAAATAAAACAATAACGATATAATAAGACATAATAAATTTATTTATTTATTTGGAGTACCTCATGTTCCTTGTTTGAGATATTCAAAATCAGATTCATTGAGGTGAACTCATATTATGCAAGTCACTAATACTATGTTTTTTGTAATATATATTATATAAACTCACTGGCCACTTTATTGGGTACACCTTGCTAGTACTGGGTGAGACCCCCTTTTGCCTTCAGAACTGCCTTCATTCATTATGGCATACTTTCTACTTGAGAGCCGGGGAGGCAGTCCAGCAGAAAGGGAATTGATCGCCCTAACCGTTCCTGGTCTGTGGGAGTGCTTCCGTCTTACCCGCATTAATCAGGAACCCCAAAGCCTTATGGAATAGAGCAAAAAGGTCCATAAGAGGAGGGATGGACTGTTTAGGATCGGGGAGAAATAAAAGCAGGTCATCGCTAAAAGCAACCACCTTCAACTCAGTTCCACCCACGGGGATACCTTTCAACTGACTAAAGCGAAGAATCAAGCATAGCAGCGGCTCAATGGCTAAGTTGAACAACAGTGGAGAGAGGGAGCAGCCCTGATGGGTGCCCCTTCGTAATGGAAATCAAGGCGAGTTAAACCTATTAATGAAAAGTTGGGTGAGAGGGGAACTGTATAGCAACTGAAATAAGTGAGTAAAGCGAATGCCAAAGTGATGGAATTTGAAAAAGGATGTGAATAATGCCATGAAATACGATCAAACGCTTTGTCCGCATTGCATCTAAGGATAATGGCAGATTTAATTTTCATCAATTTAGTGGAGACAATGGCCAAAATCAAACTTCTAACATTTTGGGTAGAGTGTCTCTCAAGAAGGAAGCCCGTCTGAGACGGTCCTATCAAAGACGAGAAGCCATTATAGCAGTAGGAAGACATCAATTCAGGGTCTCGATTAGGCTTAGCAATAAGAACAGTTCTAGAAAGATTAAAGTCTTTCGGAGGTAGCTCACCTGTGAAGAGACAATTATATAATTCACGGAGGTGAGACAACAGATGGGGTGCTAAATTTTTATAATATTCCGCACTGAGGCCATTAGGCCCCAGCGTCTTATGAGTTGGCAAAGATTTTATAATGGACCGGATTTCCTGCAGAGAAACCGGTGATTCCAGTAAATCCCTATCCTGTTGGGTGAGCTTAGGAACTTGAGCCTGGAGGAAGGTCTCAAGCACTGCATCAAGAGCAATAGGCTCTGCATTATAAAAGCTACGAAAGTAGTCGACAAACAGTTGGGTAATTGTAGCAGGGGATGAGATGCGAGTCTGATTATGATCCCTCAAGTGGGTAATAAACTGCCTCTTATATTTAACCAAATTTATATTTGACCAAATTATGTGTGGATTGGTGTATATGTGTGGATGGCGTATATGTGTGGATTGGCGTATATGTGTGGATTGGCGTATATG
>VKOC01026489.1:0-10291 GCA_009364415.1 Spea multiplicata
GGGGCAGAGTGGCATATAGGTAGGTATAAGGCATATCTGGGGGCCAGAGTGGCATATATGGGTGTGTAAGGCTGAGTAGCAAGCCGTGGGGCAGATGTGCATAACTGGGGGGCAAGTTGGCAAATAAAAGGAAATAAAAACAAAATCATTTTTCTCATAGTTTTTATAAAATATGAGAAATAGTTTACATGTGAATTAATATTTACTAGTAAAACATTTTTTTCTATAGGGTAGTCTTATATTCAGGCTTTTTTGTTTTTCCTAAATTAATATTCAAATTTTGAGGAGTCGTCTTATAATTGAGCAAATACGTGTTTGAAATCATGTCTACCTGCAGCCACTAAAGGCCACCCTTCCCTCTCTGGAGCACCCATATCCAATTACTTGGGACAGCATTGCCTTGTTATGCGAGTTTAGCCCTGCCTTTATATAACTGCTCTGCCCTTCAGTCTGGGCCTTTGTATTTGTTTGGCTTGGGTCACTGTTAGTCTGCTTGCAGCTAAAGATCTGATTTCCTGTGTATGACCTGATTTGTGTCCCAGACCTCCTCATGTCCCAGAGTTGCCTACCTTCTATGCCCTGCCTGAGGGCTTCCAAGCCGTGTGCCCTGTCCTTGCTACTGTTCCCCTGTCCCTGCTACAGTTCCCCTGCCAGTGGGCTTCCTGCTGTCTGCCCTGCCAATGGACTAACTGTCGTTTGCCCTGCCAGTGGGCTTCCTGCCGTCTGTCCTGCCAGTGGTCTTCAGTTCCAGGCCTGTCCTTTCTACTTTCTACTCCATGTGTTACGATTAACTGAATCCTGTTTAAGCTTTACTCCACTGTATATACCAGCCCTCATCCTGTTCATCAATACAATCTTTTCTAGTATATCAGCCTGATGTGAGACTGTTATCTCTTGTCTGTACTTGCCTGTCTGTCTATATGCATCTCGGAGTACAGACAGAGCCTCAGATATCCTCTGCAATTGGACTCCTACCTGACCTGCTGGCCGGTCCTGACACACCCATGCATGGGCTTGCTTGGCTGTTTTTGGGGCAATGCACATTTTTCATTGTTAAAGTTTGACATTTGGCTATCCTGTGTCCATGTCCTATTTGGTACATCTTTGATACTGGCCAATTCATTGTGCCCAGTAAACCCATATATTTTTGAAAAGTAGACACTAGTATTTCAAATGCTGGTATTTTAATTCTTTGCACATATTTTACCACCAGCCTTTGTCAAAATTTGCAGTAGTATTTTTTTGTGTGTATTTTTTCCACACACGTTGTTGTTACCTCCTCCATTGTCTCGCAGGCAGAGGAGCTGAGACGCAGCCCGCACGTTCAGCCTCCTGCTCGTCCCCGCAGAGATCAAGGGGCGTGCGTCTCGACGTCATGAGTACTCACTCATGAATATTCATGAGGGATAGGACATCTTAACTGGGACATGGGGAGAAGAGAGAGGAACCGAAATCCTCAGATGATTCAAGAAAAGGAGGGCAAAGGTTCATAAGAGACAGACAAGCATGAATACAGGACTAGCCTAGGACTATGTGATATCACTTGGAGATTCAGTCACATATGGCCATAGTATGTTTAACCAATGCCAAAGTACTCCAATATACGGTGGGTCCTAGCACTAAACCCTGCCTACTGAATTATTAATAAACTGAAACTAAACATTGAATCTAAACACAGAACCAAGAAGGACATACCTTTAGACTGCTGATTGAGACAAACATAACAAACCTATATAAGGTGTGGGGCACACCTTATAAAGGAAACAGAGCTGAAGGAAAGAGCAGAAGCGAAATCAAGGAATCAGAAGCATAGAACAGAGCATATGGAAATCTAGGAATGGATTACAGCAAAGGGGGAAACTCTAGCGGGACGGGGACACTGGAGAGAAGCAGCTCCTCAGACTGAATGGAGCCCGACAGTCGCAGCTGGAATCGGGACTCATCGGACCAGGCAACGTTCTTCCAATGTTCCATTGTCTGATTTTGGTGAGCCTGTGCGAATTGTAGCCTCAGTTTCCTGTTCTTAGCTGACAGGAGTTGCATCCGATGTGGTAGTCTGCTGCTGTAGCCCATGTACTTCAAGGTTCAGGGCGTTGTGCATTCAGAGATGGTATTCCACATACCTTGGTTGTAGCGAGTGGTTATATGAGTTACTGTTGAGTTTCTGTCATCTCGAACCAGTCTGCTCTGACTTCTCATCAGCACAACTGCTGCTCACTGGATATTTTCTCTCTTTTTTTGGACCGTTCTCTGTAAACCCTAAAGATGGTTGTGCGTGAAAATCCCAGTAGGTCAACAGTTTCTGAAATACTCAGACCAGCATGTCTGGCACCAACAACCATGGCACGTTCAAAGTCACTTAAATCCCCCTTTTTCCCCATTCTGATGCTATGTTTGAACTTCAGCCTAAATACATTGAGTTGCTGCCATGTGATTGGCATAAAGGGGTATAAGTAATTTCTGGAGGCAGAGTGGCATATAGGGGGTTAAAGGCATATCAGGGAGGCAGAGTGGCAATCCTAGGGGCAGGTTGGCAAATAAAAGGAAATAAAAACAAAAGAAACATTTTTTCTCCATCATAGCTTTTATTAAATATGAAAAAATAGTTAACATGAATTAATATTTGCTAGTAAAACTTTTTTTTCCTATGGGGTCGTCTTATATTCAAGCTTTTAATTTTTTTCCCTAAATTAATATTCAGATTTTGGGGGGTCGTCTTGTAATCAAGCAAATATGGTATTATATATATATACATTTATTTTATAGTAAAAATAGTATACAATGCCCTTCTAGAGTCTATAAAATCCCTGAACTGTTAATAACTCTTCCAGAAATACCCAATTCACCCTATCATCATTATTACCTATTGTTTTATATAGCACCATCATATTCCGTAGCTCTGTCTCCGTAGACAGGACAAAACAAGTAGTATATAACATAAGAATTTGACTTACAGACTTACATTGGGGAGTTTGCTCAAACAAGCTTACAATTTAAAGGTAGTTAGGGTGTATTACACAACAGGTAAAAGGTAAAAGTGCTGTTGTTAGGGATGGGGCAGCCACAATAGTATAAGTATCAAATGCTTTTTATGTGTCTAAGGGAAGAATTAATATTGCAATCTGATTAACTTCTACTTAATCTTCCTGGTGTTACTGTAAGGTACTCTACCCCTTAACAAAACCAGTTTGATATTTGTGAATAATAGATAGTTATAATTAGTTTTAGCCTATTCACTGTCCTTGAGTAGATTTCTGTATCCATGTTAATCAAAGATATGTGTCTATAGTTTCCCTTATTTTTATTTCATTAAAGACATTTGTCATATGAGTTGGTATTATTTCTGCAATAACCGTTAAGAAAGAATTTGTAACCCCATCTGGGCCAGATACTTTGGAATAATGGAATTTGGAGACCAGTACCAGATCAGATAATCCCAAATCTGAGTTCTATTATTGTTTGTCTTTACCAAATTGTACAGGGAGTGATAATATTCTCCAAAAGCTCTCCCATTCAGTTATGTATCTTAATAAACTTGCTTATTATTAATTACTTTACAAATTTACAAAATAAATTTGTTTATATGATTGGATTGTCAATAGCCTTATCAGCTCATTTCCCCATATGATACCATTTTTGTTTAATTTTTGTCAAAAACTTGTTTGCCTTTATGGTTAGCCTTTCATTAAGTTTAAATTTACAATCTTTTTCATTTTCACTTGGTCAATCTATTCATTATTAATTTTTCCAAATAAATCAAGTGGACATTAAGATCTAATAGGCCATGATCCTACTTTCTTTTATTTTTCTTTTAAGTCAAGTATCCCTGAATTATGCACTTGTATGCACACCAAAAAGATGTCATTTTTCAGCGGTATCATATAACAGAGGTGCAGAGGTTGTGGAGATGATGAAATGCTCTAATGTTTTATTTTTTATAAATAGTTTGAAAATGCTGCACTAGTAAGGCATTGAATTGAGAAAAGCTAAAGACACACTAAAGGGAGAAGATGGCTAGGTTTATAGAGTCTGTAGGGAATGTTTATGGCAGAACTGAACATATATTTGTCTGTATATATTTGTTTCATTTTGTCTATCTTCCCAGTAACATAATCACTTTTGTCTAATAGGACTCCTGAAAATGGAGCAAGAATGAAAGGAGAAAAGCATAGGGAAAAGCATGAGCTGGTGTCTAGTTGAGTTGCTCTCCTTCCTACTCATTTGGGAGCAGATCACATTACAGGAATCAATTCAACCTCAGCAACATGTCTCCAAAGAGTTTGACTGGATTATCACTGATCGAGGTCCATTTCATCACTCTCGCGATTACCTGTCATTTGTGGAGAGACATCGACAGGGTTACTCTACCAGATACAAAATCTACAGGTAAATGTTCCCTGTTATAAGTAAATGTGTGATGGAAATTTTTTCCTTGCATGGTAACATATGTTTTGCATAGCTATGCCTTTCAAACATCACAGGACAGCTCCAGCTTTCAGTGAAAGTGTTCTAATTTACCCCTCTAAGTTCCTGTTTAGTAGCACACAGGGACCCTAAAAAATCATAGAAAATAGATACATGTAAATCAAAAGAGTCGATGATGGCCATAAAATCAACAACACACATTGAATCTACTAAAGAAAGGACATTTATTTAACCCCATTCCAATATTTCATACATTTGAGTGTATAAAGGATTTCTTCAATTGGTGTCGGAAGAAATCAAAAAGCTTTCTGATGAACAAGTAGAAAAAGTGAAGCTTAAAGAGCTATTAGATGAAAATAGTGTAATGTAAATATGAAGAATGGTCAATAAACGGTACTTAAACTTGATAATGATTAATCCCTTAAGTACAATGGGCAGTCCCTAAACCCATTGAAAACAATGCATTTTGAGCCTGTACATGTCATTAAGATTCCACCTTTCTGGGGAAAGATTATACTTATCAATTTCTTGGTAATCTAAGGAACATTATTCGGCTAGAGAAAGCGGGTTGTCTAAAAGAATTTCAATATTACATATACTACAATGATACTTTTTTAGGGTAAATCAATGTTTATTAAGGTTTTCAGTTTTGTGGGAAAAGGCAGGGGGAAGGGTACAGAAAATCAAAAGAATCGGGGGGGGAGGAATGAGTAGGTACAACTGACACTGTGCATGTACAGATATCACGTCGACAGAACATGAGTACAAAGGAAAATGGTCACAACATTTAAAAAACGGCACGGCAGGAACAGGGCGCTCCAGAGCAATAGGACACATGGTTACAAATACTCCTCCTCCGCAAAGACAGAGCACATGAAAAAGGGAGTGTGTAGACACTCCGGCATTCGTTACCCATAGAGGGGGGCCTAGGCGTTGCGCCTACGCGGCAAAAGGAGCAGGGGTGCTGGCGCCAGAGAGCAGGGGGTAACCGAAGCAGACATCTAAACCATGCAGGCGGGTGCTACTGATGCGGAGACTGCATGTCATGCATGCACAGTGCGGGAATGTTGTAGGGTTGGATGCCTGGGGGGGCGAGCAAGAAAACGTCGACATCCCCCGTGCAACCTCGAGTGAGTTCAGCGCAATAACCCGCACGGACACCACCAGCACCCAGCCTCGGAGGTAGAGCCCTGGACCCATAGGGAAGGAGGGCAGCAAGGATGTGAGAGGGAAGGGAAGAAGGGAGAAGCGAAAACAGAAAAGACAAAGAAAAGGAAAAAAAAAGGAGGGGCTCGGTAGGGGGCAAAGTGACCACGCCTCGGATGGAGGCAACCCGGAGGCCGCAGCTCAGGAGGGCTCGCCGTGAAACCAGATGCGATGATGTTTTTCAGACCTCTCCGTGGCAGAATAGATCAATTCCTCAAGAACTCGAGTCTGCTCCACCCGTTGGATCCACTCCCGAATCGTAGGGGGGGAAGAATTACCCCAATGCAAGGGGATAAGGGCTTTCGCAGCTGTCAGAAGGCATCGGACCACTGAATTCTTGTACCACGAAATCGGGTAGGGCATGTGGAGAAGGAGAAGGAATTCCGGCGAAAAGGGAATGTCCCTGTCGGTGAGGGATCGAACATGGGAGTGAATGGCCGACCAATAGGGAGCTATGCGGGGACAGGACCACCACAGATGAAGCAAAGAGCAGGGAGATGCACCACACCGCCAGCACTCATCCCTCCTATCAGGAGACGAGGTGCCCCGCAGCACTGAGTGCCAAACACTGAGCGTCGCCCGTATGAAGGGGTGAGGTGCCGCCCGCTGGCGGGCGCACTGCGCCTCCAGCCAGGGTAGAGAACTAATCGACGAGCCCAGCATGCCGCTCTCCACCTCCAGGCACCGCTTCCCACCAGAACCACAGGCCCACTCCACTAGCCGCAAGAGATGGCATGCCTGGTAGTACGTACGTGGACACGTGGACATTGTATCTGATGCGGGGGGAGCGGGGGCCCATATAAAATGGAGAAAGGCAGAGCGGACAGAAGTGAAGAAGGAGGGGGGAATGGGTAGAGTCTGGAACAAGTAGAGGAGTCTGGGCATCACATTCATTTTAATAGTGTTGACCCTACCCAGCCATGTGACAGTGAGCCGGGACCATCTGCGGAAGTCGGACTGTATAGCGGAAAGGAGCGGCAGGAAATTGTTGGCGTACAGCCGGGAGTGATCGGGGGATATCCACACTCCCAGGTATTTCAATTTAGTATTGCACCACGCGAAGGGAAAAGCCGCGCGCAAGGAGGCACTGACAGCATCTGGCACATTAACACCCAGGAGCTCAGATTTAGACATGTTGACCTTGAAGTTGGAAAGGTTACTGTATGCCGCGAGCTCTTGCAGGACAGAGGGCAGGGAGACGCGGGGCTGGGCCAATGCGAAAAGGAGGTCATCTGCATACCCCAAGACCTTATGGTGGGATCGCCCCACCTGGAGTCCCGAGATGTCCGGGTTCTGGCGTATCGCCTGCAAAAGGGGTTCCAGTGATAAAACAAACAGCATCGGTGAGAGGGGGCAACCCTGTCGGGCCCCGTTGCGGATAGGGAAGGGATCGGAAAGGATGCCGTTGATGCGAAGCCGCGCAGAGGGGGCAGAGTAGAGAGATTGTATCCAGGTCAGGAAGCCCGCTCCAAAGCCCATGTGACGGAGGGTGGCCAGCATATACGACCAATCCAACCTAGCGAAAGCCTTTTCGGCGTCGGTGGATAGGAAGATGGACGAGGTGGCAGAGGACCGCGCATAATGAAGTAGATTAAGAGCGCGGATGGTCCCATCCCTAGCCTCGCGGCCCGGGATAAAGCCAGACTGGTCAGGGTGGACGAGGGAAGGCAGGAGGGGCTTCAGCCGGTTCGCCAATATTTTGGCAAAGAGCTTAAGGTCCGCATTGAGGAGGGAAATAGGGCGGTAACTACCGCAGCAGGCGGGATCCTTTCCTTCCTTAGGGATAAGGGAGATGGTCGCCGCCAGTGTATGGGGGTGTACTTGCCCTCCTCCCAAGATGGAGTTAAAAGCCTCCACGAACCGTGGTCCTAACAGGTCACGAAAACGCAAGTAATATCGCAGAGGGAAACCGTCCGTCCCCGGGCACTTCCCGGATTGGGAGGATTTGATAGCTAAAGTGTATTCCGGTAGAGAGATGGGGGCCTCCAATGCGGCCACCACGTCCGGAGTCAATTTGGTGTGAACTGTGCAGGCGAGGTAGTCTCGAAGACGTGTATCCCCGGAGGGGGACACGCGTCCGCGAGAAGGGAGATTGTAAAGGCCAGTGAAATAATCAAGAAAGCATTGAGTGATGTTGGAGTGGAGAGAATGCAGACGGCCATCCGCGGACCGAACCTTAGGGATATAAGTGAGTGGGCGTGCACGGCGAAGGGCCCTGGCCAGATATTTGCCGGGTTTGTTGCCGTGTTCATGGAAGAGGTCCCGAAAACGTTGGTATGCCCTATGGTGTTTGCGGTTTAAGAGGACAGCCAATTGGCTCCGGAGCAGCGTAAGGCTGTAGAAGCTCCCCAGATGCGGTGGACTTGTGGGCCTGTTCCGCTACTGCTATCTGCTCACAGAGTGAGGCAAGCTTCCTACTCTCTGCCTTTTTTCGCTGGGAACAGAGACGAATCAGAAGCCCCCCGGAGCACGCTTTTGTGCGCTTCCCAGACTGTAAGGTGGTGCGTATCAGCAACCAGGTTGTCGGCAAAGTAAAGGGAAATGGCCGAGGTTAGTTCGTCACATATCGCAGCATCGGAGAGGAGGGAGTCGTTCAGGCGCCACGCCCTCTCCAAGGGGCGGAGAAGGGGAGAGTCCAAGGTCATGATTACCGGGGCATGGTCCGACCACGTTGTCAGGCCAATGCTGGCGCGGCGCAATAGAGCGGAGTGCTGGTAAGGAAGAAAGAAGTAGTCGATTCGGGAGTAGGAACCATGGGGTGTGGAGAAGAAAGTAAAGTCCCTCGTACTAGAATGGAGGGCCCTCCAACAGTCGACAAGGCGATGGTGGGAGAGAAGGGAATTAATTTTGCGCGGGACATGTGACGAGGACCGAGCGAGGCCGGTTGAGACGTCAAGGGCCGGGTGAAGGGCCACGTTAAAGTCCCCCCCCAGCACAAGGACACCCTCACTAAATTCTTGCAAGCGCGACAGGTAGGTCTTCAGGGCCACATGCTGGCCTCGATTAGGGAGGTACAAGTTAGCAAAAGTGTAAAGTTGTTTGGCGACGTGCCCTTTGAGGAATATAAAGCGGCCCTCCGGGTCCGTCTGGGTGGCAAGCTCCTGAAACGGGACCGATCTGGAGATTAGGATGGCGACACCCTTCGTTCTGGCACCCTTGGTATTGCTAAATGCCCCCCTCGGGTAATAAAGATTGGCTAGCCTAGGAGCTCGACCCTCCTGAAAGTGCGTCTCCTGGATGAACGCAATGTCAATTTTCTCCCTCCGGAGATCGCGGAGCAAGTGGGAACTTTTCTCAGGGATGTTAAGGCCTTGTGCATTAAGGGTCAGAAAGGCGAGTGGCCTCGTACCGGACATGGCGGAAAAAGAGAAGAAAGAAAGAAAAAAAAAGGGGGTGGGGGAGGAGCTAGGATGGGACAGTGGGTGGAGGAAAGAAGGAGATGGGCAAAAAGGAAAATGGGGGGAAATGGTGGGGGAAAAACAAACACTCAGTACGTCAGTCGAAGTGGGAAAAGAAAAAACTGCCGTATGGGGGACCGGCAGAAGACCCACTCGATAGCCAAAAAGGACGTACGGTGTGGGGTCGTGAAACCAGGCAACAAGAAAAAACGGTGCGGCAGAGCCGAACTACGTAGAACAGTGACGAAAGGAAAAATACGACAACTAGTCTGGCTGCCCGCGCGGAGCAGCAGCAGCGAACCCGCAACGACGGGGCACACCTATGAGAGGGAGCAGCACCGGGGAGAGCACAGGGCGCGCACAACGCAATGGTAGACGAAGACGCGATAAGAGGGAAGCGTATGCCATGACGACCCCGGCATTGGGGCGCGAAAGAGCGGGAGCGTTGAGGTGTCAGAGCACGTGCGTGCGCGGTAGTGTCCGCCACAAGTGCAGGATCTAGTATACGACAGTGCAGTACGTAAAAACAATGATGGTAAGGCCATATCCCGGGAGGGATCAACACCAAGTAGAGCATCGGGCGGGGCACGTGGTCGTGCAACACATTTAATATAACACAGTATAACCCATAAACAGCAACCGATACAACCGCGTTTGCGCAGAGAACGTGTTTGCGGTGGAGAACAGGGCTCTGCATGCAACAGAGCATATAACATTGCATAAGAGCTTACAACATAGCATATAACATTGCATAAGAGCTGTAGCATATACAAATATTGAGTAGAAGGCTACGTCCCAGAGGGAAACGTCAGCGAACATGGCGCATCGCCGTATATATATTAAAAAAAAAAAAACCCCGCAAATAGAGGCCGTGCGTATGTGGAGTAGTAGCCGTGGCGACTAGGTCGGCCAAGTGGCCAGCACCACGTTGTGTGCGTATGAGCATGGCTGAGTACTGTGCGTGGACGTGCAGTGTGTGTGTGTGGGAGCATGGACAAGAACTCTTATGCATGCATGAGCATGGATGTGAACTGGTGCGTTGCGGGACCATGGATGTGGTGGAGTGTGGATCCGGAAGTGTATAAACGAGAGCAGGGATGGTCAATTGTGTAGGTGCGGTGAGACGGAGTGAGGCGCAAATGTAGTAACTCCATTAATACGTAAAGAGAAAAAAAACAAAAACCCTGTATTGTAGCACTGCCATAAGGAATCATGCGAGCATGCCGCCTAGTCAGCTGGAGATACAGGCAGCCCCCCCCCCC
>VKOC01026490.1:0-37615 GCA_009364415.1 Spea multiplicata
CATATATACACACACTTTCTCATACACCCACACACACTCAAACACACACATAAAAGGAATATTCAATAAAGCCAACGCAAACTTGTTAGCCGAGTCCTCTTCACCTGTTGGCGCTATAAAAAATGTAATAATAAACTTCTAGAAATATTCAGTAATTACTATTAAAAAAAGTGTTTTTTTCCAAAACTAGATAACCAAAAAAATGTAGGTTTTGGAGTTATATTAATATTTATTCTTCTTGTAAGATGTTGAAAGGGCCCAGGACGTAAGTTTTGTAACTTAAAAAAAAAAATACACACAGAAGCAGTTGCGGCATTTAAAAAAAATAAAAAATGATTGAACTCGTTTTTTAAGATTGGTTTGCTGGTTTAAAACTCCTTGCTACCCGGGGCGCCCTCCACTGGAAATAACAGGATCGGGCGGTAATTAAATGTTATTACAGTTATTTCTTCTTCTTCTTAATTGTGCCGTGATCCCAATTGCCCATAAACAAAAGCGGGGCAGCTAGGGAAATCAGGACTGCCCCTTGGAAACCGGGAGAGTTGGGAGGTATGTCTGTGTGTCTTTCCTTTTCACATCACTGTGTTAAATAAAGTATTTAATAATAAACTAGGAACGTTGGTTTATTTAATCCTCCGGCCAAGTTTCAATAAATAGGGAGAAACGGGGAATTTGTTTTCTTATTGGAAGTAACAGAACGTCCCTCATGCATCATTCAGAGGAGAACGCGGAGGATAAAAGCCCAACGATTGTGCCGAAGTTTGACGTTCCCTTTGTGTCGGCGTCTCGAGAAGAAGAGAAAAGGAATACCGTGGAAAATAATGAACTGTGGAACGAGACGGGGTTCCCCGGGTGGGACGCTTTATCGGGACGTTTCTCCGCTTAATATTCATCGTGTGAACTCGAAATCAAACTAATTTCGTTTTACAAACACGCAGGGAGGGGAACAGTTGGTGGTCGTCTGCCAAGGTTAGGAAGCAGCGAGAACGCAAATCTTTGTCTCGTTTCTTTAACTATTTCTAGTATTTCAGGCGAACCACGAAGTTCTTCAACAGGACGTCTTATGGAAAGAAAATTCAGTATAGCCCCCCCCAGCGCTGTATACAGTAATAACCCCCCAGCGCTGTATACAAGTATTATAACCCCAGCGCTGGTATATCACGTATATAACTCCCCAGCGCTGTTATACAGTAATATAAACCCCCATGGGCCTTATACAGTAAATTACCCCATGCGATGTATACAGTTAATATGAACCCTAGGCGTCGTGTATACAGTAATCATAACCCCCAAGCGCTGTATTACAGTAATAACCCCCCAGCGCTGTGAAAGTAATTATAACCCCAGCGCTGTATGACAGTAATATAAACCCCGCGCTGTATACAAGTAATATAAACCCCCAGCGCTGTATAACAGGTAATATAACCCCCACGCTAAAATTACCAGTAAGTATAAACCCCCAGCGCTTGTATACAGTATATAACCCACGGTGTATAACAGTAATATACTACGCCCCCCGCGCTGTAGATAACAGTATAAACCCCTAGCACTGTAAATAATATAACCCCCCTCAGCGCTGTATATCGAGTAATTATGACCCCATGCTGTATAACAGTATTAACCCCCAGTCCGCTGTATACAGTGAATATAACCCCCATGCTGTATACAGTATACTAACCCCAGCGCTGTATACAGTAATAACCCCCCCATCGCTAAATACAGTAATGTTGGTCAGTGACAAAAACCTGGGTTTTTTTTGTTTTGTTCCAATAAACCACCGTTATCATGCTGACCTGGAAGCCGACATTGTTGATGCTTTATGGCAATGCTAATGAAGTCCGTTCCTCCATAGACTTCCATTAGTCAGAAAGTCGGACTGGGTGATTTAAGGCCGAGCCTTAAAAAAACCGCAATATGTCTGAAAACTTTGATAGTAGTAATAAAAAAACTTTAGGCAGCATAACACCTGTTGCTTTATTAATAGATTTCAGATTTCCCAAAATGGCTATTTCTTGTTGCAGAATTTCTTGAAGATATATCAATTTTTAACAACAAAAAAGATAGCATGACATTTTGTTATTCTAAGACGTCTTCTTCGGAACATCTTAACATCGCTGTTGCTTTAGATTTCAGGTCCCTAACTTTCCCTGCAGAGTCCTCAAAAAACACGGAGCCAAGCATCATGTGACTTCTACTTCTGGAACATCTAGCGGACTCCTAGTTAGCTGCACCGTGTCATGGAGATCCACAACTGTCACGTAGGAGACGTTAACATCCCCGCGTTCCGAAAATCGACTGACTTTCATGCTTCCTTGAGCGTGCAAAAATAAAGCGCTACTAAACGCTGAAGGCAGATCTCCAAACGTGAAGAGGTAGTTCACCTATTTATTGTGTGGAGCGGGTGGAGAACGTGGCCCGTGGCAAACTTCTGACCTAATTTTATGCACCATTAAATCTAGAATTCAGAAGGAGTCAACGGGAGAAACAAGGAGGGGCGGGTGGGGGTAGTTAGTACCTAGAATGAAAAGGGTAAAACCTGAGACTTCTGACCTTCTTTCAAATAAGTAAAGTATTGGAAAACTCCGACGGTTGGAATTTCCTTGGCCCGGTCCTCTACCGACATGGCAACCACCTCTGAAGTGGAATATAGTCTTGATTGCATGGAAACGTTAGAGGAACCGGTCACCATCTTGGTTCTTGTTAGACTGCTTTCAGTTTTTGTGGCTATTAGCAGCCTGCGGGGTATTTTCAGAGGGTTCTTTTGGCAATTCCAGTTTTAGCATGACGAGCATGGCAACCGTTGCTGAATGCGATCAATGGAATGGATGGAACCCTGGAATCAACTTCCTTATCCACCAGCTTCTCATTAAAAAGAGAACACAACCCAATTAAACCCATCTTGCCTTTCAAGTACGACGTTCACTGTGAGTTATTACTCTTCAGTTCACTGTAAATATTTAAGTAAACAAGAAAATGTGCTTTTAGCCAAAACACTTGACTCTGGGATGCGATCTTCACTTTGGTTTTTTTTAGCTATTAATAATGAAGACCAGAACACGGTCGGCGTTACCGAGCCGTAGGACGCACTGCTGTACCAATCATTTTTTTCTGGTACGCTAAAACATATCGAACTCTAAATATTTTATCTTCGTGACAAGAGCTGAAGCTTTTCTGACAATACTCTGAAGTCAAGCAGGTGTTTTTATGCAGATGTCTTATGCTTTGTTTACAGAAAAATGTGCTCGGCTTTATCAGAGGCGGACCTCATCGAAATTATATTGGAAAAGACAGTAAAGTAGTTCTTTGTATAATATTAAAATATATAACATATTAAATATTAAATTTCAATTGGTTTGGTGTTCTCAAGAAGATCCCTTGAAGAAGGTTGGCCTTCAACCATGGGTGAGAAGGTTGGATGATCTTCTCCATATTGGCATCAAGAAGGGTAATTCATATTTCCAGCAGGACACTGAGGTATTTCAACAAAAATTTGAGATATTTGTTTGTCATGGTGGAGTACCTTTTGATCCAGGGTGGCTTTCTGGTTGGGAAGAACAGATACATGGAAGGTATGGTTGACTAAGTCAACAACCAGCTTTAAGATTGTTTCCCCAATGAGCAGAGCCTCGACACATGGACAATGGTCTAGTCAACCATGGAATTAAGAGTTTAGATGACGGTTAAAGAAGATTTATGAGCATTTATGGGGAAAAAAAGGCCCTGTTCTTAAACAATATATGGCCAGAAATGTAAGGCCCTTGTTAAACAACCAAATACACCCACATCATTCAGACGCCGCAGGCAGCGGCCTTGTATACTCAAATGACGACACCGTTGAGTACGGGATGATTAATGAGTTGCATCATGTTCTTTAAAAGGCCTTCATCTCAATAAAACGACATGTCATGGCAACGAGCGGAATCGTGATTTATTCCGCTTGTAGGAAAAAGTGCTTGCGTGGAATTTCTCTCTCTTCAATCAAACATCTGACTCCGGATCGACGGCTACTAATAAGCCCGCCCATGACATTCGATGAAATATCGTTTTAATTTCCCGGCGTGTTCAAATTAAAAAAAAAAACAAACTCAAGCTTGGCAATAAAAATTAATTAAAAAAAAACTGCTATGAAAGACTGAAATGTTATGAACATTACAAAATAAAAAGTCCTTTACATCAAGGACAACTATTATGGGTTTCTATTTTTCCACCAAACGCATTTTATTAATTTCAATAATGGAGTAAGAGGCTCAAGAATTAACTTACTGGGGGGGGGGGGGAAACCTTTGCCGGAGACAGCATTAAAATCCAATTACCTCGTCGTTGTCAAAGGAACCAGATATTAGATTGGAATATCGGAAGGAACTGAAGGTGTTTAGTGCGGTACATGGAATATATTAAATGTTAGCATCTCAGAATTAACCCGAAGGAAGGAGAACACGCAGGTTCCCCAGGATCAAGACACCCTACCAAAGAAAAGGTACCCAAAGTGAGACATCTTCGTTGGAGATCTGGTCAGAGGCTGGCCAGGGACAGGACCATTCACCTTCCTCACCCGTCCAGCTACCTCAAGATGTATTGAAACAGGCCGCCATATTGTGTACGATACGTCAAAAGCTCCCTGGGCTGGACAAGGGAGACCAAGGGATCTCCTTAACCGGCTCATGGTCCCTACTGCGTGTAAAGCAGAATTGTGGGATAGCGCCTGAAAATCTTGACTGTCCTCCTTAAAATAGGATACTTGGTAGGTATGAGACGCAAACACAGATGGTTAATATGTGGTTCTACTACTTTGGCCGATCGACCGGTTCCAGTGAAGGACCCAACGGCTCTGTTGGTGGAAACCAGACCAACGTTGAAGACTTTTGCAGTATATGCACAGAATAGAATAGAATATGTTCAATTTTTCCGGTAAAGTACATGAAAGAAGGATCTAGAGCGACCTCATAAGAAATACAAAATTTACTTTTTTTCTTGGCATTTGCACAATAATTCCTCCCCATTAAGTTACCTCTCTCTCTCCCTTTATGTTGCTGATTCAGGCAGTTTCTGTAAAGGTAGAGGGGGAAGAAGTAAGAAAACTTTAGGACAGGAAACTGATGAGATAAATGAAGTTTTGCAAAACAATTTGCCAAAAATGACTCCCCTTTTTTACATAAATTAAATGAGATTAAAAAAAATAAAAACCACGCAATATATGTATTTTTCATAAATTAATTCAGTTAGATAAATCTATACTATCTATACAATCTATACTAATACTAAAAACACCACTTTTCTTTATTAAATTTAATTAAGTGGAAAAACATAATAAATAATAAATAAAATAAAAAACACACACACAGAACAGAAAGTCCAGGATTTCTTCTGCAAAGCATTCACCGGTTGCCTCCTACTCATAAAAGTTCATCACTTCCTATACAACATTTTGTTGTCGCCAAGCTTATTGAAATGGTGACATCATCTGCCCTTTGGAATCTTCAATGAAAGAAATATTTCCCAGGGAAACGGCAAACAATTTAGCAAAAAAAAAAGAAGAAAAAAAAACACCCCAGCTGGAGACATTCTAACGAGACCCATTCCCACCGTGAAAACCCTTTACCGGAAGACTCACAATACAAAAAAAAAACAATACAGAAGCACATTTTCCCTTTTTTACAGAATTTTTCAGGGGGCAACAAATCAATGCCTTCTTTTATTTCCGCCGATCCGCCGTATTGGTTTTTAAGGTGGTCCGGTAAAGGGACAGAGACATTTATAACACCCCTCCTTACAAATAAAAGCTTCGCCCGATGAACCAAGAACCCCAGAGACAAAGACCCTTTTTTTGAAGTCCTTTATCACCACTTAGCGAGGAGAACCTTTGACCGGCTTTTATCGGCCGCCAAGCGTCTCTAGCCAAGCATTCGTCAGCTTGAATATCTAAGAGTTAGGGGGTTTATTCATTGGAATTCTAGACTGTTTGGACGTACGTGGAGTGGGTCATGGTGGAGAGGCTTTAGGTCCAGCTAGATAACTGGAGGTCCCATCGCATGACTTGTAATCGCTAAATAAAACTAGATACGGGTAAAAATAATGGGAATTATGATTGTTATTTGAGATGATTTTGGGTTCTTAGGTTTGACAAAACTTTGTGGAATTTAACGAGCCCATCTTCTTCTGGATCTGAAGAAGTCATGGACGCCACGTTGGTTAATCATGGAGACCAAGCCCATCCCCGCGCCTATGTCTCTCGGTGCCGTATCCAACGCCAAAATAGTTTAATACCGGAGGGGGGAAAAAAACATGCCTGGAAACCATGAAACAAGACAACTAAACTTAATTATAGCAACAAGATCGAACATATTATCTAATTAACCCAACCCTCGTAAATCAGATGCTGGATTAACATTAAAAAGAAGTGCTTTACCCAAAAATATAATGTTCAGCCCAAACGCACCTGGCCATTATACCTTATACCGTACCTACTTATACGGGAGATGGGAATGAAGTCAAGGTCAAAGGGTCGGGCGAGTCAGGTATATAACCTGATTGATTTATTTATTTACAAAGTATTAATTCCGACGATCGTACATTAAATAAAACGTATATATATTTGAAACCTGGCGTCCCGACTCCTTTGATTTTCGGGCAGTCGTGGAGAAAATGGAAAAAGGGATAAAACGCAAGAACGATTTTTCTAGGTGGGGGTTGCCCGACCGGCTCGGGCTAAGCGGGTAATCTGGGTTCCTTTGGAAACCAGGAAACATTTGCTTTGTGTGTTTAACCCCTTAAGGACAATGGGCGGTCCCTAAACCCATTGAAAACAATGCATTTTGAGTCCGTACATGTACGGGCTTTGTCATTAAGGGGTTAATGCGCTGTACGGCGGCAGCTACGATAAACGCTAGAATTATCCACGCTGAGCGGCAGAATAGTCATTTATTTTACAGTAACGCTAGGCTGTAACACACACTTATTACCAAATTATTTGTCTAATACATGATATAATATATTATTATTAATATTATTATTATTAATATTATCTACCGGCTCTGCTGCGTTCAACACAATTATAACCAGACGCAGCACCAGAACCATCGATATTCCCGGTACTGATAAACGCCCAAACCGTTTCCCTTACATCCTTTTTTAAAAAAAACATAATATTCTGCTTAATTTGTAATTTATTAGGGAATGCTTATTTGTCACATGACAGAAAAGCAAACACTGGATTGGCTGATACTATAGAAACTAACAAAAAAAGCTTCTTAAACGTTTCTTGCGATCTGATTTTACTCTCAAAGGACCTGCTACGGCTTTGTTTATTTTGTCTAAGTGGGAAGGGACCTTTAACCTTAATTAAGGTGAAGTCCGGTGGGACAGGCTTCGAAAAATAATCATTTTTGCCGTATCAGTCAGGCTTACCGGTTTCATAAAAGTATCCGTAGCTTAAATAATGGATACAGAGTCTCCGCGTAACGTCACGGATGGTCTCTTTAATCGACTTTCTATGTTGGAACGCATAGAAAGGTAATAAATCATTAAAGTGCGGGGTGATCAGGTTGAACGATATTTCGGTTTTGTATAAACGTCTGGTTAGCGCCAGGTCCATTTTTACGCCATCGGAATGGCGTTCTGTATGATTGCCGGCAGGAGGTCGGTACGACTGCCCACTTATTCCTCACGGCAGAGGCTCAAGAAACTGAACTGGAAGCCATGGAAGGATAATAGAAACGTAAAATTTGATGGGAGATTAGAACCATTCATCAGTCCTTGGTCCTGGCTTCGGGAGCCGTATGCCGATCCCATGCATGTTTAAAGTCCCTCGCTGTCTTATCCTCTACCACTTCTGCTAGGAGGCTGTTCCGTTTATCTACCACCATTTTTAGATTATGACAATAATATCTCAGTTGACTCTCAAGGTTTGATCCTACAGAAACCCTGAGATGTTTTCCGTCTCCCCCCTGGAGCTCCGTTGTCCAACTCCTTGGACTCTTAAGAAGATACGAGCAGATTCCCTAAACTCTCCTCTCCTCGACTCGGAAGCTCAGTTCAAACATTTGTGGATTATATTTTTCTAGGGCTTTGTCTTTTTCCTACATCAATCATTTCTGTCCGAGGCTTTGATGTCCTCCAACATCTTCCGCTTCATCACAACCACAATCAAGATCTAAAAAAAAAACCTAATAAAATAACATTTTAACCATTTTATATTTTTACCACCTTTTGCTATTATCAGTTCCCCAAATGATAAACTCTGTCTTGGATGAAGAGTCCACGATTAGCGTCTACGGTTACGCCGTAAGTTGCCGTTTCTAATGAATACGTGAAAACTCCCAGAAACAGAAATTGGCTATAATGCCGTACTTGGGGTTCAAAAGGTAATTAAAAAAAAAAAAAAAAAACGAGCCACAGAGGAATTACACGTTTTCATATGAGAAGAATATCGACTCTTCTTAAAGGTCATCCTGATTTTTCTTGCGGTGAAGTTAAGTGAAACAAAATAACAATTAGGGGATGGCTCTCTCTCCTTAATTATCGCCGCAGGGCAAAATCGAGACGTGTTTTAGCAATCGCTTTCATAACTTCTTCTTTATCGAGAGATTTTTTTTTATCCTCAAGTGTCCTGCGTGCCGGAAAGAACAGGAGTTGTTATGAATTCTATTTTAGAACCATCGCTAAAAGACAGAGAATTCCATGGGTCCTGCGCGCTCTTTGGTGGCACTTTGGTCAATGGATGGACATCCCCAGGGATTCCCCGCTAATGCTTTGGAATAGGACTGGTCAGGGTTTGTGATTTGGGAGAATAAGATGCTCTATTACTTATTTTATCCCCTTTTGCTAGGTCTGGTTATTTATTTTACACTATGCATTTTTGGACCCCCCCCCATCTTTTTTCCCAAGTCCTACATAGGCTGGTTGATTTCTGCCTGGCCTTCAATGGTGATTAATACAGAGGAACTCTATGGATTTCACCCAGAAGCTCTGGAAACCAGATCCTTTCCGGGCAGTGAGTTCTATCTCATGGTGGAGGAGCGGCATTTGGCCCCTAACAAGGTCCTACGTCTTCTAGCCCCATTCAATGATTTTGAGGACCACCACCCACCACTAAATGAGGCTCAGCCCTGCCTTCTTAACCCGGACTCAGCTCCTTGAAGGCAGCTCAGGGAAGTTCCCGTGACTTTAAATGAAATACTCTGCATTATACCAGCCAACGGACAACGGACGAAGGGATTCCAACAGGTCGAAAATCCAGCAGAACCGGTTGAGAAGACGCCATTGAAAAGAAGCATTGAAGGAACACCGGAGTCATCGACATTTTATAAACATGGTTCCCTTTGAGAGTCTTTGACGGTTAGAGGAACTGTAGGATTTTCTATTTTTAAGTCACAAACAATACCCGGTTTTTGCCGTAACAGAAAAGGCTATTGAATGATCTTAAATATCACAGCGACGGCGTCTTTGGGATATAGTTTATTCAGGCAAGTTCCAAAAGACAAAGAAGGAAAGGAGCTCGAGGGCGATGGAATCCGGCCATCGATCTGTAATCCTAGCCGTGCTCTGGAGCTTTATCCGCAATCGAGTTCTATAATGAGAGAGGCCATGATTTCCAACACCCCAGGTTTATAAGATTACATATAAATTGTATATCTTCCCTTAGCCTTTGGGTTTCAATCTAGCTTTTTAACCGTTCAATTTAGGCTGTTTCATAAACTGAAAGAATGATTATTTTTAATAATAAAAAAATATTTCCTGCCTCGTTTTGCCATAAAAACATCAGACATTGGTATAGAATCTCCGGGTATTCTTGGGAATGTGTGAATGATACAATGTAACAGAGACTGAGTTTTTAGGCGAGAAGTTAATAGCTAATTAGACCCTTAACCTCCTTGAGTGCTTGAAGGGTATAAAGCAAACATCCAGGTGCGATTATGTCATATCTGGGGATAAATATAAAACTACCTAATTATACAGTCATTTTCATAACGTACCCATAGAGAACATGACAACTGTCTCCGTGCGGGGAAATCGGGCCGTCGCGAGAAGCTGCGTCGAGCAGACATGAGGACGCATAAATAATGAGACGTTTCAGGACTTCAAACCCCGCGTCTGTAAACCTCACTTTGACAAAAGGGAGCCTTGTCATTCCCCGCGCATATATTAGCTTTTGGTTCTTTAAAGCACGTCTGTCACCTGTTTTCTGAAACCCTACAGCTTACACTCAATAATCTGATATAATATGGTTTACAGATTAAGCTAAGCAGTGGGTATTAGACATCGGCCTTATGTGTACACCAGGGGAGCAGCCATCTTTACTGCCTTTCCTCAGGGTCTGCGTGATTATTCCGACACATTGCGTTATCTCTGTCCTTTAAGTTGCTGATGGTTGTTGATTAGTTCCGGCTGCCTGTGTTGAGTGTGGCAGGAGGAGAAAGGAGAGAACTTAAGGACTTAATGGTTCTGCCACAGGCTGCCGCCGACCCCAGCCTCCATTATATTAATTATATTAACGAGATCGACAAAACCCCCTCCCACAAGTTTAGGGTCATATAACCGGAGCCAACCTCAACATTTGCTGGTCAAAGGCTACCACCATCTCCTTATTACTACTACTACTACTAACGTAGCTTATAATAGGTTCTGGAGAAGACGTCAACAAGCTATCTCTTGAAGGTGACCTTGCCTGGTCGCTGTGCTGGAAGGAAGACCATCTACGATATGGGCATATGGGCAAAAATATCCTCATGTTGGTTAAGCTACCCCAGGAGAAATTTCATTCCAGGCCAACAGATTAATCAGTTATGGTTCTGAGACAAATAATTACATTTCTAAGATGAGCAGAGAGCGGCAAACCATGGAACGAGGGATGAATAAAAAGCAAAAATAAAGAATTGTAATCATTTCTAGACTGGGAAATTTTAGTCTAATTCATAGCGGATTTAGTGCTTTCCGCTGAGATCTCCAAGCTCTCCAAACACCCTTTGCTGAATAAAGCATAACCAGACAACGTCAAAAATAGAACATTTCTTATTTGTTACTTGTGTCCTGAATAATTAATTATTGTGACAAAAACTTATTTTATTGACAAGAATTTATTTTTTTTATACCCAAACCCAAGACATCCGTCACGGTAAAAGGATTTTGTTTTCAAATCAGCTTTTCTCCTTAGATAATAAGAACCGCGACGTGGTGCCGCGACGAGTCCGAGGCAAGGTGTCAAACTGTCAAACAGAAAATATTATCAACAGGAAAAAAAAAAGAACAGTTTTCTCAATTTTATTTTTTTTCCACAAAACAAATCTGTCAATAGAATAAAGATCCATTCAAGAAATAACTAGGTTTCATCCCTTAGGACATCTCGGTTCATACCAGAGCCACTACCGTCCACCGCCGAAAGCTGGTGTATGCCGGTAAATATGGGCAGATGGCAGCTCTTGTCCGGATGACCTAAGGCTGAGATGTCTAGCTTACTAATTATAAGCCCCAGAGCCCTGGAGGGGTTTTCACCGTGTCTAGCAAATTGTCACCTGCCAGGGACTTTTTCGACGAGCCTTTTCTACGAGGCTCACAGATGGACAGAAGAGGGACACATTTATAAATCGACCGTAAACGCACACATACATACAATCATTTATACCAGGCTCCATGATAACGTTCACCGTATATATCGTTCAACGAGTACCTCAATATATAAAAAAAACAGCGAAGAGAAGATAAATACAAATAATCACAAAAACAAAATAATCTAAGGCGTCCCATGGACCATCCATGGAGATTCAGGGGTCCACGGTGGGAGACGCTGTGTGGCGTATGAATAGAATGTATAGACACTCAGCTGTTCCTTCTTCCATGAATTCAATAAGAAGCGCCCCAGAAAAGGATGGAACCGAGTTTAAATTTAGCGAAATAAATCGGACGTATGGTTTCTGTGAAACAGATGGTTATGTTGAATCCGCTACAGCCCACACCGTCATACGCCATGAAGCAAGCCAGGTCCAAGCCGAACAGTCCTGACTATACTTAAAGAACTGCCTGGGGTCTACGAGAGAAGTATAAAGGGGGCACCAGACCCATACTACCCCCTAGGCCGTCCATAGACCCTGAAGAACCCATGATGAAGTAGAAACGTAAAATCAGGCAGTTTTAGTGGTTGGCATGGGTAATATATTATATAAAATATTAATTTATTAATTTACTTATATTTACTCCTTTTATATTTTATACAAATTAAAGTAATGTGCAAATGTCTCATATGTCTCACTTTGTTTAATTATTATTTTTTTTAACTTGTATTCCCTACCACCTACACAGTCTTTCTACAACAAGCCTTGGCACCTGCATTGTACTAATGCTGAATATTATTTATTATCAACAGCATGTTCCTAGGAAGATGCAAAGGTGAAACAATCCATAATGTTAATGGTGACAGACATAAGAACGCACTACAATAACTCTTTCAAATGTAGGTCCCAAGGGCATCGAGGGGGCAACGCTTCAGCGCAGGGACTGGGGCAGGAGCTCCGATCTCTATTAGCAAAGAGCTAAGGCTTAGTCATCAAGTCAGCGATAAACTTAATATCCAGCATCTCAAAAAAACGCGCCGCTTTTTGTAAACAATCCTACTGCCGCCCTTAAATAAAATTCATTAAAAAAATTTATTACTGGAGAAAAATCAAACTGAAAGTAATGAAATTGTAATTTAAAGTCTTTATGTGATGAACACATACAGGGCTGGGACAATGCGTTTGTTGAAACAATGTTTCAATTAAGACAGGGAATGAGGAGATAGATTATAGACAGACAGACCACACTCTTATTGAACTTGAGCAGACAATGGTGGTTGATGATTGAGAAACGGGCACCAGGTGAGCGAGAGAATGAGGGTAACAGGTGAGCGAGAGAATGAGGGTAAGATTAGGTGGACAGAATGGAGCTCAACAGGGAACTTTAGGATAAATCAGCATTAAGGACAGGACTGAGGACAGAGGAAGAGAGGAGTGATGGATGAGTAAGAGAGAAAAGGATAGGCGTGAAAGAGAACGGCAGAGTGAAAACAAAATATTGAAGAAATGAGCAGGGAAGGGAGGAGAGAGAATGAGAGGGAAAAAGGAAAACAGTATAAGTGGGAGAGAAAGGTAGGATAAATAAACAGGATAGAAGGAAGGTGGAAAAGGGGAATGGAGGTGGAAGAGTAGAAGAGATTGGGATAAAAAAGGGAAGAAAAAGATGAAGGAGAAGAGAGCAGATCATTAAGAAGGACATGAGAAAAGACCAGGCTGGATGGGGAGAGAAGTCGGAAGAGATTAGCACAGTAAAAGTGGAAGAAAAGATAGTAGAATGCTTTTAAATTGGGAACAATTAAATAAAAAGGTCACAAGAGTGGGTCGTCACAAAAAAAACCCTTATTCTTTATTAATAATAGAACCGCTATGTTCCAGCCTCGTAATTCGTTAAGAGTTCTCTTCTGCGGTTGTTTCTCAAAGACGCACTCTCCTTATTATACAGAAAAAGACATAACAGAGACACCAGCCACCCCGTCCCAAAAATAAACAATGGTTTGATGAAGACCTTTTTAACATTCAGGAACGCGGAACCCTCCGGTTGCACAGAAACAAAAATATATTTTTTTTTTTTTCCGAGGCGCTGGGGAAACAGCTGATGTCTGGCCTCAAACAGCCGTACCCCAGACAGCGAACACAGACTGTCCTTAAAAAAAAGGAACACAAGGGATATTAAATTTAAGTGCACTCCCCTGGGCACGCAAGCCGTTTCTCGCTGCTCCGTCGCCGCGCAACTCAGCTTTTATTAGGCTGAAGAATTGTTTTTTGTTGGATCAGATGCTACCCACCAACAGGCGTCCACATCAATGGGGGGGCTATTTGGTAGGAACCTTCAGAGGAAACACGTTAACTACAGCAATATATAATTAGAAGATATTTATGGCTTTAAAATGCAAGATTTTAAGTTTTTACGAAACCCCGAAAAACTTAATTAAGGGATTTCAGATTTCAATATTGTTTTGCTATATTTTGCTATATTTTGGTAAATACATTTAAAAAACCTACATAATGTTGTTGGTATGAGTTATAAATCCACCGTATGTCCATACAATGGTTATCTCTATATTGTAAAGTTGCTGATTGTTGCTGATTGGTCGAGGCAGCCCTATTGTGAGGCTGGAAGAGAAGAAGGGAGTCAACTTCAGATTAGATAATGCTGGTTTTGTATATTTTATTTGTGATGCAGATCTCAGCTTCAAAGATGGTCAACTTTTAAGGCTTTTTAACCCAAAACAATTATACTAATTTACAAACAATAAGAAAGTGATTTACTCTAAAAGCTGACCATGAAAATTCCCCTTTTTTTGAGTGATTTAGTGTTTTTTTGAGTGTTTAATGATGGTCCTATCTCACTCAGACCCTAAATTGGGGCACAAAACCAATCGATATTGGGAAGGATCAATTACTTTTATCTAAACACTGGGAAAAGTGTTCCCTCGGGGGGGGCCGTTAGGATCTTGGATTACCGAATTCCAATTTATGAGTCAAATCTGTAAAGTCAGGGAGGATCAGCCTAACGTGTTATGACATAAACCTTTAAACGTGGACGTAGCTTTGACATAAAACCCTGTATCGCGTCCCGTGCTGTGGATTAATGTACTTCGGTAATGTACAGGACATAGGCACCCGGCCAAAGTACGCGGGCGCCTATATGCACGACCTCTGCGAATCAAGCATTTTAACAAGAAAAAAAAAACAAAACTATTAACTAATTAAACTTCCCAGAACGGGAATAATAAAAAAGGCCCATAATATTAAACAATTTAGTGACAGATTTAGACCAAAGTCTACTAATCAATTCATTGCTCGATTGCTGAGTTGTTGTTTTTTAAATCGAATAAAAATAAAAAAAATAAAAAATGTGGAATAATCCAAAAATATTAACATTTTCAAATGTGACTCCGGTACCGTAAAAAAAATAAAAAAAAATGTATCTGTTTATATTGGGTGCCTGGCCAACGATAGAGAGATGTGGGGAAGGCATTTAAAAGATCGTTATAGAAATAAAATACAATAAAAAATCACGGATTTAGTACACAACTAAAATAATGCACCAGGCGTGGTCGGTGAGATATAATAATTTTATGTAATATATGAAAAATGACAATTGGTATGCCCGTTTCTCCCTTAAAGGTTCTTTCCTATCTTCACTGCTGAATTTAACATTTTTAACTAATTTAAGCATTAGAAGCGTCATTTCTAGTACTGTTGAAGAACCCAAATTTTCGTCCAAATAATTATTACTAATCATGTAAAATGTTGTCTAATTTTTAATATTTTTTTTTTGGAATGTTTAATGTTTAAATTTATGGATTATCTTATTTTAACATTAAATCTTTAAATAATAAAATAATAATAATAATAATAATTATAATTATATGCTAGGTTTTACATGATGTAAATGTTTTGAATGATGTAAATGTTTTACTGAAGTGGAACAGCGCCTCGAACACATGGGAAAATGAAGCTAGTCTCGAAACAAATCCCCCTTCTGTCTTAACAATCGAAGGCTCGGGATACTGTTGCAGAAGAAATATTTTTTTCGTAACAGTATCTTTGGCAAAACAGACATTTTATGATATTAATGGCATGCATGGCTTTCCAGCTTCAGCTGGGAGGCAGACAAATAGACCCAATTATTTTTAGCAATACTCCGATCTCACAAGCGGTTTGCAGCAGATTAAAAATCCGACGTGGTGTGAAATATAAGCTTGTCCCGTCCGGCAGATGGCTCGTATCGGGCTGTCGACGTTTAAAGAAAGCGTACAATTTCCCATTCTTCCCGAAATCATTGTTGCTTCTCTTTACGCTCGGAAGATTCACAATGCAATACAGCGAGCGGCAAAAATCACATCAATCTTCCCAGATACTTGACTTGGGTCTTTCAAAGACGGGGAGTCTATTTATCCCATCAAAACCTGACTGGGAGCGTCAGATAACCCAAATATTGGCTTATTATTGGCCAAAGACTTCTCCAGATCTAATGGACTCGGTGGCTCAGGTGGTATTTCTGGTTTCATCAAAAACACTTTGGGATGTAGCGGTCCTAACCATGTCAAGTGAAGTGAAGGCATGTGTTTATACACGGTATGAAAAGCGGCTTGAACACATTTGGTCCTTACAGGCTTCCTGAATATCTGGCGTGAGGGTCTTTTTTGTGACGTTTTATGGTCTAACCTTGACCAAAGTTGAACCACTTGACGTAGCACCACAATATCTAATAATCATCATGTATGTGGCCGGTAGCCCACCAGGCATCTTCACGATGTGCCAAATGGCCAGTCCAGACCCGATGGGTAAGGTGCTACATTGAAAGTACTTATTAGAAGAAGCCAAATTTAGTTGAGAGGACACGGCACGCGATGCCTCTCTGATGTCTTCATTGTGGCGGTAACTGAGAAACCCAACGTTTGTGGGTCATAAGTCCATGTTCTTGCAGTCAACCATCACATCCACAGCTATAGACGTTTCGCACTCCGTTGAAGGTAGGCTAAGTGAGTCTTATGATCTGAGATACAACTTCATAGAAATTATATTAGTCATTCCTTTTACACAACATCAAAAGGGCCGTGCGCATTGAAGCCTTCCAGAGAATCACAAAAGCTTTTTTTTTAAAGAAAAATGAAATAAAAAGTGCAAAAGACTAATGTCCTCTAGAAAAAGAATTCTCGGCTCATTTACTAACAACCCTGCCTTGGTCAAGGTGCAATAAAGTAATTATTCAGTCAACAATAGAGGAGACATAATGTTTACATAAAGGTTCGCTTAAGGTCAGTCCTATGCAGTCAGCTTCTGACATCGACTAATTTTTTTTACAACTTTACAATTCTAAACAACTTTATATATCTTGAATGATTCATTATATATATATATATATATATATATATATATATATATATATATAGCTACGTTTACCTAGGTTACCCCAGAGTCTCCTAGTGAAGGTCTGCTTCCCCGGGTCTCTGGGTCAGTTTCTGACCACGCCCATTCCCCGTCTACGCTCTGCCTACTCCCCACCCACTTTTGCCTGTCCCCTCCCACTAAAGACTGGAGATAGCCACACCCCTACGCGATGCCACTCCACAGAACAGGAAGAGCTGTAAATATACTTCATAAAGGAGTTTAATACTAAAATTTGCCAAAATGGCCGTGATTTTCAGTAAACGGAGAATGTTATTTTTCCCTTCTATAAAGAAAGACAGCGTTTATGTCATAAAACCAAAATTTACTCTAAATCCTCTCAATTTTAGACAAACAAATTCCAATTTCTCGGCGTAAAGGCAGTAAAAAGCATATAATATTTACGATTCTATAAAAAATATTTCCCCTCCGCTGACGGCACGATGTAAAAAAGCTGCGCGTTTAAAGATTTCCAACCCAGGGCTTAAAAATGTGGGTTTTGTGTCCGAATATAAAATTCAGAACAATGAGTACAAATAGGAGGATTATTATTTTGGAAGACGAGGTGCTTTTGGGGGGGGGGGCGGGAAGGAGCCCGTCTGCTTCAAGTATTTTCAGCGCCAGGGTAATAATTATTCCTAAGCGAACATCGGGACTACGATATTGCGCAAGATGCTCTCATGCACAAAAGGAGCTCTGACAATGAATAATGTAATGATTGTTGTTTCCGTAGCAACAATAAGGATTTATTGATGAGAAAACTGCAGAAAATATTTCAGACTCAGTCTTTTAAAAATGGATCGTAAAGCACGGAGGGCTTGGGATTGGGGGAGAGCTACGCATCATAAAGAAGATTTATTTAATTGTCTGGAGAAAGTTTATCTTTAAGTAAAATTTTAAAAAATATGGTAGATTCAGCAAATTTCGGCATTATATAAATATTAACCATAATAATACAATGACCATATATAAATAATATAAATATGGGTACTTGGAGGTGTTTATTGGGGCTTTGAGGCTTTCATTAAATTTTATAAATTAAACTTCTAAGCAATGCTTGATCTGATTACTGGATCGAGACAGAAGAAGATGTAGAAGACGAGACCTCTAAGGTCTTCAAAGCATTTAATCTTCCAATAAAGGCTCCCTCTTCTCCGGGACCAATGTGAGTTTATACATTAATTGAAACTATTAAATTGCTATTCTTCTTCTTAATAATAATAATATATATTATGTTAATAATATTAATATGTAATATTAAATAATATAATATATATAATAAATAATATTTATTATAATATTTACAGTAATAATATAAATATTAATAATAACAATAATATTGGTTTCATCTTAAGGGATAGGGCAGTGTTGTCCAATTTTTATTGTCCTATTCTTTATTTTCAGTTTGTCCAATTAAGAAGCTGACATACATGTAGAATGATGATCATATGCTATTATCTTAATGATGTCATACAATAGAACCTGTGGGTTGGGGCCAAATAATCAGATGTATCTCTTCCTCATAAGGCCATACGTGACATTAAATTACTGCATGATTATTCCTCCCCATTAAGTGATCTCTCCACTATTGTTAAGTTGCTGGTTCAGGCAGCCTTTGTAAGGGGGGGGGGGCAACTAAAAACCTGGTTTTATCTCATTTTGTTCCAATAAACTTCCTGGGTCGGCCAACCTGGAGCCGCCGTTGCTGTCAGTCATGTGATATTTTGGGTGACTTTCCCGGCTCAAACCCCACACTGAGCTGATGCTTTATGGCAATGCTAATGAAGTCCATTCCTCCATAGACTTTTATTAGTCAGAGAGTCCAGCTGAGTGATTAAGACTGAGCCATTCTATTGTTTCCCACAGGCAGTATGATAAGGAGTCGGGGTGTTTAGTAGATTGGGGCTCAGATAACAGAGCGAGAACTCATACAAATGTGGGCAGTCCTGAGTACAGATTTGTCTCTGTCTCTACATTTTTGTATCCGACAATCTTTTAATAATTGTTGGGGTTTTTTTTTAGCAGAGGGAGACATCTATTCCACGATTGTCTTGGGGAATAATCTCAGCCTCAATTTCCTTAAAATAATAATAAAAAAAAGCATTCTTCATATAATTTTATATGAAGTTTCCTCTTTGTTGCCTTAAATCTGTAGGTAACGATACATTCTAGAACAGATGCCAATTGCTTTGGATCCGGCGCCAGTCGCTTCTTGGCACCTTAAATGTAGCAATGATCTTCCTTTCAAACCCATATCGCAATCTGCCTTCGCCTGCCACGAGGCGACACATTCTGAACAGCCCTAATTTTAATGATTCCGTCTCCCTGGGCGGCCGGCGCGCTGCAGATAAAGTGTCACTTGGAAAGGTCCTTCATTCCTTCGCGGTAAATGAATGAAAAGTCTCTTGCTTTAGCTTTCCTCATGCAAAAAGTATTAAAGAAAACGGCATCACCGAGGTTATTGAGAATAAATATATATGTGCGTGGGAATCAAGGAGATGCTGCTACAGTAACAGTCTACAAATGAAAGATGAACGTCAAGATTTGTATCAGCAAGGTGGTGCAAGCAGTAATCATTAGCATCTTATGAACAGGAAGCTCCCTAATGGCATAGCAGGAAGTAGTAAGTGCTGCATATATTGTTTCCCCATTTGTTTAAAAAGAAATAATATATAAAATAGAAATATTGGAACTTCCTACGCAGTCCTTCATCAGTCCATCTCTGTTTTAGAGGAAACATGTCACTACATGTCCCTAGGAGTACTAATTCTACGATGGTATTTGGAAATTTCCTTTATCACTCCCATCACTCCTGTGTTCCAATGGCCCTTTATCACTCCATCACTCCTGTGTTCCATGGCCCTTTTATACACTCCCATCACTCCAGTGTTTTCCAATGGCCCTTTATCACTCCCATCACTCCTGTGTTCCAGTGGCCCTTGTATCACTCCATACTCCCTGTTTTCCAATGGCCCTTTATGCCACCCCATCACTCCCCGTGTTCCAATGGCCTTTATCACCCCATCACTCCCGTGTTCCAATGGCCTTTATCACTCCCATCACTCTGTGCTCCCAATGGCCCCTATTTATCACTAGCTTTCTCCATCACTCCTGTGTTCCAATGGCCCTTTATCACTCCCATCACTCCTGGGTTCCAATGGCACGTTGTGTTCGCTGATCCAAGTTTAAGTTTAAAAGGATAATTGATGGTCAGAAAACCCTTTTTGCAATTATGCTACAGCCAGAAATGTCCTTGTTTTCCATAAAAACAGCCCAATGACCCCAAACTTTTGCACGGTTATGTATATAATAAGACATTCAGTCTCCAAGCATAAATAAACGTGAAAATATTAAAACAGACTTTAAATTACATGTTATTGCAAGAACTTAAATTCCGTCGAGGGAAATGTTTTATTTTTTCTGCCCCGGTTGGACTTCCTGTACTTATTAACGGTAAAAAGAGTGCCATGCATATAAATTCGGTCGTTCTCGCTGGACATTCAAGGTCAAGTAAATTTATGCAGAACCAATTTAGAGAAAAAAAGAACACTTAATTGGCGGATTTGAATATCATTATTTTTGTTAATAAAAATACCCGGATCCTTAATTAACAACACAGGCTTTCAAAAAAAAAAAAAAGTCTGGCGTATTTTTGGCATAAAAGAAACTCTCATTGGTATTAAGGATAATAAATAAGATAAAAGTCAACTTTAGTGGATTTCTTGCAGAGTTCAGAGAATTAAAAAGAATCGGTGAACCCGCTGTTCTCCTTGATGTGACAGTTTTACTCAATACTGAGGTTCTTGGACCCCCCCTCTTCTTTTGTGAAACAGAAGCAGACGGCACTCTGCCAAAATCACTGCTTCGCACCTGCTCCACTTATAAAATGTTTCATGTCTGGAAGCTATGGAGTGTCTTATATCAATTTACCTTTAGAAAGAAAATAATCGCGTAAAAGGGACAGTGTAATACCCCAGATTCCCTAATAATAACAATAATGACAATAATAGTAATGACAACAAATAATTATAAATAAAAACAACAATTAATAATAGTAATCATAATCTTTATCATTACTATAAATATTATTTAATATAGTAATAATAATAACAAATAGTGGTAATAATAATATTACTATTAATAATTAGTATTATTATTACTACTATTAGTATTACTACAATTATATTAATAGTAGTAATAATAAATATTAGTATTACTATTACCAATATTATTATTACTATTATTACTACAATTATATTAAATAGTAGCAATAATAAATATTAGTATTACTATTATTACTACTATTTGTTAGTTATTATTTCTACTAATATTATTACTAGTATTACTACTAAAAATTATAATAGAAGTAATATTAATAAAAAAAAATAATTCATGAACAAAATAATAATTAACAAGAAGATGGTGGAACTAAAAATGTGTAGATTTAAATGTTAACAATTTTAATGCTGTCTATGTGATACATCAAATAATGGGGGGGGGGGGGTAGTTTTTTTATACAAATCACTACCAATTTGAATGCTCTCATGTCTTCCAGCTTGTAATTAATTTGTAATTTCATTTTGCAATGTGGAGGAAGCCATCACTGGCCTCACCTCGAGCAGGAAGTTGCCTGCTACAACAGGAAGTAGTGAGTGCTGCAGCATATTGCTACCCCCACTCCAGGAAAAATAAAAGACATATTAACTATAAGTAAAAACAGTATTAAAAAGATGGAAATTTTGTTTATTTCAAATGTTTTTGAATTTTAGCAAATGTTTTTTAAACACTGTTTCAAGTTAAAATATACAAGTTGACCTGGTTTATAAAACAGACTAAAGCAACATCGATTAAACCCCTGCACAGTCCAAAGCCTTTCTACCTCGGCATGGCGTCGGATCAGACATTAAAACTCGCAGCAACCTGGGCTTTAAATCGAAGTCTCTGAGACAGAGCGCTTGCTGAGCGTAAAGCTCCACTCGACTGAAATCCCCTCCAAACCCTGCATTCCCCACATCTGTGAGTTTAAGGACGTGAAGACTCTATACATTAATTCATCTGTCCAGAAATTTAAATTAAACGCGGGTTCATTTTAATGCGGAGATGTACGGCGTGGACCACTTCGGTACTGTGATATTACATTGGAGATTTTAAGAGTAGTGGAACCGTGGAACAGCCTTCCAGCAGTTAGGGGGCAAATTACATATATTCCCAAATGAATCGCGTAGAAAGGGTTAATGAATGCCACGCTTATCAACGACACGTCTCTCCGTGTTCCAGGGTGTTCGCTTGCGAGCATGCCGCGTCATGAGCAGCCTCCGTGTGCGGGGCATGTTGTAATCTGTAAACCTGGAACATGTTCCAATGCGTGTCATCGCTTCATAGCGTGGCTCACAACAGGATGATCAACCCGACAGATAAGACAACTCCTGGCTTTAGGGGAGACCCACAAAGAGTTAATAGTGATACACAGTGGTGATTTTTTTTCCGCTGGGGTTAATGTAAAGGTCGCTGTTGGAGAGGAAACGTAAGCACGGATATAGGGAGTGAGCGGCCCAGCACCTGAACAGTTAAAATGAGGAGTCATTTGGGAAAATACATTGTCAATCGGGAAGCAGGTGGGAGGGGCTCGAGATGTAGAGTGTCACTCAAACTGGCAGCCCTACTGAGCATGTGCAGAATCTGGCACATGCTCAGTATGGATTCTCCTGTTTCCCTGGCAGGAGACAGTTGGGGGGGGTATGTTTTCCAGGTACCCCCAATAACACGGCCTGTTCTGTTCAGGAGTGTTTCCGAACGTATGTTCCCTGCGGGTCCCCATCGGCTATACATTTTTTTATGGAGAGGCGGGGGAAGGGCTCACCGGTGTTATTCCGAAGCTTCGTACAACAGCTCCAGGGCAGAATAAAATGTTTTAATAGAAAAAATAATTACACAGCTACTTAAAAAGGATGTTTCTAGTGACAGCTCCGTCATTCGATATGCGCATGTGGCTCGTGAATCGAGACCAGCGACTGATTAAGGTTTGAATCTTTACAGCAGGAGAGATGGGGGCCGAAAGGGGCCGATCTGCCGGCAGGTTCTGCGTTTCGGGTTTATATATAAGCCATATTATGCATAAGTGAACTGGATTCCTCCTATCAGGTAATGCGCGTTGCTGCTGAGGGTTACAAACATTAATAGAACCGTGACAGCTCTGAGCCAGTCGCGCCGGGGGGAGACCCAATCATCTTATTAATTCCTCGGAGTAAAAAGCCTTTTTTCCTCCCCGGTGAATACTAGAAGCCGGAGCCATTTACCTTCTCGTTTCCATTTCATTTACCAGTAAAAGAGCCACCTTTTGCACGGCTCGGCGTGAGCGATAGGAAGCCACACGAGAGAATAATTGCCATGGGCAACGTAGATCCTGACAGCCGGGGACGGAAAAAAAGTCTCACCGCAGGAAACCTCGCAAACATGACGTGATCCGTACAGCGCGTGTATATATATATATATCAGAGCGAGGGGGACTCCGCCGGGACCCTGCGCTACAATAGATCGCAAGCTCTTTATTTAAATAACATTTTTAAATGGTCTCCTTGGATTTAGGGCTTCATTGTTACACAAAATAACCAGCAAGAGATACAAAGTAACAGAAGAAGAATTCTATATACAAAGTTTAATTTATAAAGCTGTTTCCTGCTGTTTCTATTCACATTATGGGGGTTTTTAGGGCTGTTGAACCCTGCGATCCCCTCATACCCAGCAAACATTCCAAGCTCCTAGAAAAGAGGGGCATCAGGGGAGGGAAGAGGGGCATCAGGGAAGGAATGAGGGGAATCAGGACAGGACTGAGGGGAATCAGGAAAGGAATGAGGGGAATCAGGACAGGAATGAGGGGAATCAGGAAAGGAATGAGGGGAATCAGGGAAGGAATGAGGGGCACATCCTTGGTACAGGAGGGAGGGGGCAATAAAAGCCAGGATTTTGCTGATTTTGATACCCTTTGAAACTGATGGATCAACTGTACTACCCTGCTGCCCTGTATTTGACCCTGCCGAGAGGGGCTCCGACACTCAAATGGACTCAAATAACCCCCATTGAGTTTTTGAGCCACGTAGTCCAGATGACATGTAATGATGTGTCCGTCTGCCCCGCCAGCCTCCCGGCAGCTGTATTCAGAGGAACACTGGGATTATTCCCCGACTGACTGCCAGGACTCCCGAGTCCCGTCTCATACTCTGACCCAACAGATCCCTCCAAAGAAGAAGTATCCCCCTGAAAACAAATGTGGGCTGTCATGGTCTCTGAGCAGCACAACTTGGATCCAAGTTCTCCGTAGACACCCAACACCATCCGCCAACCCCCCCCGACATACAGCCGACTCCACGCTACTACTACTACTGCTCTGAAAGTGTTATCTATTTAACAAGCACGTTGAAGCCCTAAACCATACGTAGAAATGGCTCTTTTACCCCTGTAGGGGTAGAACCCTGATATTTGATTTAAAGGAATGTAAGCTTCTACTAAAACCGCGGGTTCCACCAAAATAATACAGAACAGATTCTCTCTTTAGACAGTAATTACGCGCCGGGAATTAATGGTCCTCGCGTTCCAGATGTTTCCGAACGCCGTATTCATCACAACCCATGGAATTTGTCGACACGCAGACGTTCGGCGTATCATACCACCTCCCTGAAGACACGAAGCCTTATGAGGTCCTTGACTTTATCTCATCTTCATAGTAGCCCCCCCCCCCCACTAATCTCAAGATGGCCAAGAGGTTTTTTTTCTTAGTGGAAACCAACGTTTAACCACCATTTGTGATCCCCAAAAATCCAGCGCTCCCTTATACCTCTGACATCACAAGCCGAGTGACTTTAAATGGAACACGCGGGGGGCTTACTTACCCGAATTCTTCTCATCGCGGCCACGATCTCCACCCGACTGTTTGGCCTCGGCACATCCAGACTTCCGATGTACTAGACGGGGGAAACGAGAAGACATGGTGAGGGCTCAACAGACGGAATCCAATACAACGATACTAAAAGAAGAAAGACTATTTTTTAATAGGTTTTATAGGAAATTTTCTATTCTGGTACCAGAAAATTTAAAAAATAAAAATAAATTTATATATATATATATATATATAGTGACCTTCTTGTGACCTTCTTTAAACCAGACCTGTCGGTTCTCCTGGATGGGTAGGAGTAAAATCAGGTCTGTGTTGTTGCAGCACAGACAATAAGGAAGTTTTACTTTACTGAGAGGGTAGTAGATAAGAGGAAGAGCCTCCCAGCAGAAGTGGTAGAGGGTAATCCAGTGAGGGTATTAAACATGCGTGGGATAGACATACGGCTCCTGAATCTAAGGCTATTAAGTTTCGATGAATGTTTGAGTCTTTACAGCAGGAAGATTGGGCAGAGTAGACGGGGGCTGAATGGGGGCTGCTTTGCTGGCAAATTCTGTGTTCCATCGGAATAAGGGACCTGTGAGGTCTTAAAAGCATCTTTATATTATTTCTGTGATCCGGCAAAAGGTATCAGTAACATCCTACGAACCCTACGTCTGAGCCGGTGCCGGACATCACTGGGAAAGAAAAAGAAAGAAGAAGAAGAAAGAAAAGAAAAAAAAGAAAAAAAAAAGAAAAAAAAAGAAAAAGAAAAGGATTCCACGAGCTATGAAAAGAATTTATTATCATGAAAAAATGGTCAATGCGGCCTTTGTCCGTGAGTGGTAATAAAACTCCAGCTGAGGGATTATCTTGAAAGATGTAATTTTTATCCCATACCAGAAAAAAAAAAACTGATAAATGGTGAGGATAAAAAAAAAAAGGCGAGGAAAAAAAAACGCTATCGGGTTTATCATTTGGCGGCTGGTAAAATAAGCCGCCGATGACAGGAGTTTCACAAACAACCTCTGTTCTTTACGATACGTTGTCATCCTGCGGCGGAGAGAACGCCACTTTCTGCCATTCTCGTAATCCCACAACGCGTCGCGCTGACACCGACGGTGCCCCCCAAAAGTGTCACCGCTTTCCGGAAGATTTACGAAGGTCATACGGGATCAACGGAACGAAGTGTGTTTAGAGTCTTAAGAGGGTTCGCCACTTCACCAAATCCGCGGTCTTAACCAACTTAATGGCGTTCACGGATTCCACCGAGATTATATAGATAGCTTCCTGTTCTTAGGATCTGTGTGATTATTCCTCCCCACTGGGTTAGTTCTCCCCTATTCATAAAGAGAATATATCACCCCCATTTCAGGTGTCCAAATCTGGTGATGTGGCTATGAGCCGGGAAGTGGCACGGCCGGCCCCAGAAGGTGCCACCGGCACTCAGCTTCAGAACAACGCAAGGTGGCCAAGTTGGACCTTCTTGGACCAGTCAGGGGAGATCAGAGGACCTCTCCAACTGGCCCGCGGCCCCCCATGGGAGAGTAAGGCGGTTAAGTGAGACATGCCCAAAAAAATCCGGTCTGTCCCAAGAAAACGAGGACGTCTAGAAGACTTTGGAAAGCCGTCCACGACAGATCCGCCACCTTCTCATTTTCTGTGTCATAATCTCCAAAAACATGTTTTCTCCCCCCCCCCCATGAACTTTATGGTGCGAAACACAGAAACAAACGGTTTCGTAAATCATGGCGCCTTTTAACTAATCTGCGCCTTCTCGTCGGGTCACATGACTACAGCTTCGGGGAAAATATGACAACGATGATTAAAAAAAAACAGCTTTGAATGGCAAGGCTTCACGCAATAATAATTAAAAATATATATATATTTATTTTTTTGACCAGCCTACTCTGTTTTTGACTCATTCTGTAACAGCCTGTCTTCATCCTACTTAACGGGGGGGGGGGTTGGACGCTTGCCGCCTGCCTTTACTCGCAGTCACGCGTCGAGCCGCTCGGTAGGGTTATCCGCTGGCTGCGTATTCAGTGTTATTGAGAATAAATAATCGCCTGCTGAACGCGCCGCGGGGATGGCGATGATGAGTGGCCTCTGCAACATGAAAGGTTGTCAAATGGCAGCGTTCCCGGTAGCAACGAGGACACGGAAGGGTTCGGGCCCCCCCCCCGCCGAGACGCTAGAGACCCGTAACTTCATGAATTCCCGTGCCGGGAAGCTTCTGTTTATTCGAGAAAGGAAGACGTGGAATAAAAACGACTCCTTGGGATGTCATACTTGGCCAAGACTGGGTGTCTCCATGAAGGGGTCTCACAGGTCTTCGGGACCTCCCCCATTAATTATATTCTTTAAAATGTGTTTACTGTTTTTTTATGGTTTCTCCCATAAAATATATCCAGTTTGCTTTTACGCAGATACGCGGGTAATTTTACTAAGGCCAACGAGGCTGCCGTTCTCCACCACACCCAAGGTTCGACCCACCATGACGATCATGGCTTCTCTTTGGCCTTCTCTCTAGGGTTTGACTGGGAGTCACCGGGTGAAGCCATGCTTCCCAGAGTCTCCAGGTCAGTTTCCTTTATCTTCAGGCACGGGAGAGGCGTGTGACCATGCCCCGCCCACTCCCTGCCCACTTTTCCCACTGATCCCCACCTACATTCCCACCCACAAAAGGCACAACCCCCCCCCGGAACAGGGAGAACTTCGGGTGTCCTAACTCCAGAAGCTCCCAGGTAGGCCCATTGGCCATACGTAGTTTTCCCACAGGGTGCTCCCTTCTCCAGATCAGAACTTGATGCGTCCAATTAGCCAATAGAATGTGAAATCTCTGTATCATGTGTCACCCGTGCAGCCAATCGGTGACATAAAATTTGTGGAGGTGGGGAGCTGCAGCTTCTCCTAAAGGAAACTCATTCTTTTTTTTTTTCAAGGGGAGGAATGCATATCAGAGTAATTACACCGTTCCTTATTGGAGGTCCTGCCTGGAACGCTGGAGAGTCCTTTTTTACATGAGTTTGGTGGGGGTTTTTTCATGGAATTCTTCTTTTTTTGACAGATAATTACCCTGCCCACTATGTTTCAATCCGAGCCCAGCTGGAGGCCGGGGACATTGTATAAAAAATAAATCCATGGCTTCTGCTGCTTTTGGGAATTGAAAGCACTATTATCATGCCGACTGTCAGCCTCGTCCAGCTCTCGCCGGGACTGGAACTTTAATTCTGTAACAGTAACTTTGTTTTCTGGGTTCACACCCCGGCTGAGGGCAGATTTATTTATATTTTTATCATTTTTTTTTTATTTTTTACAGAATCCACTGACTTCTATCGATTCTAAAGCATCATCGGTTGGCTCCATATGCAAATTGAATGCTATGGAGAATTTGCATATGGTGTCACATGCACATGAATGGGGACCCCAGATATAAATAGGACCCCAGATATAAATAGGAGATGTATAGTATTTATCTATATAGGATATATAGTACCTAGGATATAACCGGGAAATAGAAATGGAGCGCCTGTACATATAATGTCCTCTAGAGTGTCAGCTCACCAGCCGAGCCCTCTTTACCTAATGTTTGGGTTCTTCCTAGTCTGTGAGTTCTAGTCTTGTCAGACCATTTGAATGCATGGACCATTAGAAGTGCCTCGGAAATTGTTGGCGCTATATAATATTATTATTACTATTATTAATAATAATAATCACAATAAAATGTATTGCTTTATATAACGCCACTATATTCCGTAGCGCTGCACAATGGTTAAACAGGACATAAGAAGTATTATATTTAACATAATTCAATTTACTGAAACAACAGGTAAAGGGGGGGGTGTCAGCTATTTCTAGAGGATAATAATAATAATAATAATAATAACAACATTACATATTATTTATGTCCCTTGGGAATTGATATTATGTATACGTAAGACTACATGAGATTATGAACACTAAAAAAAAATTGCTTTGTTAATTTTTAACAAATCCAGCCTGTTTGCAAATGAAAAATCATGAAAATATATATATAGTTACTGGATTTTTTTTTTTTTTTTTTTTTATTTTTATTTTTTTTAAAAGGTTCTCGTAGGGGCCATCTTAACGAAGAAACCAATTAACGCGCACAATCACATAAAACCCCCCCCCCCAAAAAAAACAGTTAGTGGCCTTTGAGCTCCGAGCGTCGTCGCGTCTCAGCCCACCCCGGGACGGCGAGGGTTAATTGGTTCATTTTCAAACGGCACGCTAGGCAGATATTTTAGCGGAAGGTAACGGCGCGTAATTCCCGGCTAAATTTGGAAGGAAGGTTAAATATTAATGCATTTGCTCCGTGCGGATTAACTTATCTTTGGAGAGCAAAGGGGGGGGGAGGCCGCATTTTCCTGAATAAGCAGTAAACGCGACTGTCTCTTTAGAGCGTCCGAGAGGATTGTTAGAAACAATTACCGATCAGCACCAGCCGAGCGCGGCAAATCCGACCCGACAGATCAGCCCAGACCGAGTCGCTTCATAATTATTCGCAGATGTCGTTCGTCAAAAGCCCCCGGATAAAAAAAAATATGCAAAAATTAGCAATTTATGGCTAAAAGTCTCAATTCAACTTTTTCTACATCAATTGACGCGGGTACGTGAAAGGGTTAATCTCGATGGACTTTTACGTTCTTTTTTTTAACCTGTGTAACAATGTAACGCGAGAATCGGAAAATATTTATTTATATAAAATATATGCGGAATACTTTTTTTTATCCCTCTCTATATCGCTGATGATGTCATTAAAGGGACCCTCTGGGACCCTACAGTGTTTGAACCTAAAATAAATAAATAAATGCCTTTGAGAAGAAGCTGCAGCTCCCCGCTTCCTCGTAACACTGATTGGCTGCTTGAAGCCACCAATCAGAAGCAAGAAAGCGCTCCCATTGACATGAACGCTGGGGCTTACTGCACGCTGGCGCTGACAGGGGGGCAAGTGGGCGATGTGGCAGCGGGTGTTTTGGGCTGAGTGGCCTGAGTGGCAACTAGCTTGAGGGGGCAGGAAGAGGGGCATTTGCATACGGGGGAGGGGGTATCTGCAGAATTCCCCCCCCCCCATTTATTTGTAAGGGTGACGAGACAGATTTAAAGGGACCTCTCAGATATAGTACGCATTAAAGTGTACTCTCTTTAAGGGTAGCATCCAGTCAGGTGGGGGTTTTTAGAATGGGGGGGCATCTGGTTACCCCCCCGGCTTAAAGCTTTATTGTTCTGGGCTCGGTTGAGACAAACGGCACGTGGAGACGCTTCTTCTAGAACAAACGCGGCGTTGTCCGGGGCTCGGTATCCGGACGGGAATACGATGGATTCCCTTTAACTGGTGGGGGGGAGGGGGGGGGGGGTATTAATATGCCGTCCGCATATGAATCGCGCGCGTCTATAAAGGGAGGTCATTAAGGTTTAATGATGTTCTGGAATGCCGCGTTCTGCCGCTCCGACACCCCCCCCCCCGATTCGTAACGGACCCGGCAGAGAGGATCTTCACAGACTGGGGAAAAAATTAACGTTTCTGCTGTCTTTTTCACGGGGAAAAGGGGAAAAAAATATGTTTTTGGGGAATAGAAAAAGTTAATTAAAAAAAAAAACCTGTTAACTATTATAAAAAATATATAAAGCTGTCGGCTGCACTCGTGTCATCAGGCGGCCCCGGCCTTAAGCGACAGGCCCCCCCCTCGTCGTTGCTAGCCCGGCCCCGCTGAGGCTTCTCGATATACTGGGGTTCATTTAAAAGAGGCGGGAACAGGGCAGGGGCAAGAAAACGGGCAGGAATAGAGTCCGAAAATGAGCCACGGCTTTGGCTTTCCTAATAACTCGGCCGTCAGCCACGTGGGGCACCCTACAGCGCCCCGCTGCACCCCACAGCGCCCCGCTGCACCCCACAGCGCCCCGCTGCACCCCACAGCGCCCGGCCTTCCACTGGAGCAGCAGATCAGGTGAGTGTGGGGCCACGAATGGCCAGTGGCCCCCCAGGCAGGTATATCCCATGTATATGAAATAACTGGGAGAATTCTGGTCTCATACCGAGAGCGTGAAGCCCCGCGGAGTCTGGGAGCGAATCTCTGCGTCAAAGGAGGCAAAACCTCCACCTCTCAGAGGGAAAGGATGTAGAAGCACAGAGTAGGCTTTATCTGCTCACCTGCCAAAAGCAGACAGAAGTCCATATAACGCATCTTGGAAGTTTTACTTGACTTAGAAGGTAGTTGGCAAGTGGAGCAGCCTCCCAGCAGAGGTGGTAGAGGGTAATACAGTGAGGGTATTAAACATGCGTGGGATAGACATACGGCTCCTGAATCTAAGACGAGACCAACGACTGATTAAGGTCTGAGTCGTTACAGCAGGAGAAACGGGCAGACCAGACGGAGGGCCGGATGGGGCCGATCTGCCGGCAGGTTCTGGATTAACCCACGCATGGACCGAACGGCCCCAGCTGTCTCTGCCGGAAGCGGACAGGTTGACTCAAACTCCCAATTCCCCCTTTTTTGGCCCGGATACAAACATCTGCCGGCTGCCGCATTCCACGCGTGATTTTACACGCCGGGAACTCGACGCCGTTATTCCAAACGAGCGCCACTCACACTCCACCATCTCGAGCCAAGAAGAGACCTCCGAGGTCTCCAAAGCTTCTCCAACTACAGCTTTTTCTATGCCGGCCCCAATAAAATGTATGAACCCCAACCTTCTGATACTTCCAAGCTTCACAGATCCTTAATTCCCAGAGCACTTCCACGGCAGCCCTTCAACTAACAACGTATCCATAGAAACCTGCCGGCAGATCGGCCCCATCCGGGGAACAGCCTCCCAGCAGAGGTGGTAGAGGGTAATACAATGAGGGGATTAAACATGCGCGGGATAGACATACGGCTCCTGAATCTAAGACGAGACCAGAGACTGGTTAAGGTTTGAGTCTTTACAGCAGGAGAAACGGGCAGACTAGACGGGGGCCAAATGGGGCCGATCCGCCGGCAGATTATAGGGTTCTATTGTACTTGGTGCTGAACCAAAGCAGAATTCCAGCACTGTACGTGGCGCTGAGTGACTCGCTGAATGCCAGCTTTGTACATAGAGGTGGATGAGAAACGATATACCGGCGCTGTACACAATACTGAGCGACGAGCAGAATACCTGCAATGAACACGACCGGAAAACAGGCTCAGTGCTGACAATGGACTCGGCGCTCAGCAACCAGCAGGAAACACAGGCGGGAACCCTGCAATGTACACAGCGCTGAACAACACAGGCGGGAACCCTGCAATGTACACAGTGCTGAACAACACAAACAAGAACCCTGCCATGTACACAGTGCTGAACAACACAAACAAGAACCCTGCAATGTACACAGTGCTGAACAACACAAACAAGAACCCTGCAATTTACACAGCGCTGAACAACACAGACGGGAACCCTGCAATGTACACAGCGCTGAACAACACAGGTGGAAACCCTGCAATGTACACAGCGCTGAACAGCATGCATGACACTGTCCGTAGTGCTGAACAGCATTCTCAATACCCACACTGTACACAGCACTGAGCAACAAGCCTATACACATCAATGCCGAGTGCCCACTCTATACACATAAATGCCGAGTGCCCACTCTATACACATCAATGCTGAGTGCCCACTCTATACACACCAGTGCCAAGTGCCCACTCTATACACATCAATGCCAAGTGCCCACTCTATACACATCAATGCCGGGCGCCCACTCTATACACATCAGTGCCGAGTGCCCACTCTATACACATCAGTGCCGAGTGCCCACTCTATACACATCAATGCCGAGCGCCCACTCTATACACATCAATGCCGAGTGCCCACTCTACACACATCAGTGCCGAGCGCCCACTCTATACACATCAGTGCCGAGCGCCCACTCTATACAAATCAATGCCGAGTGCCCACTCTATACACATCAGTGCCGAGTGCCCACTCTATACACATTAGTATGATGGAAGATACCACAGACGGGCACCGCGCACAGCACACAGTACACTGTCAGTGCTCACCTTGGCCTGGAAGTGAATGCCGTGCTGGAAGGCTTCCTCGTTGTGCAGCGGCACCCGGGAGTCACAGCCGTCATCCACCAGATTGTATCGGCTCCGGACGGGCATTCTCACAGCGAGCCCCCCGATATTCCAGGGGTGTAATGGGGGGTCGGTACAGGCTGCCCCCTCAGGGTGTAATGGGGGGGGGTCGGTACAGGCTGCCCCTAGTGTAATGGGTTCTGCACCGGGAGCCCCCTAGAGGTATGATAGGGGGGTAATAGCGCTAGCTCCCCTTGGAGGGGGGGCAGTACAGAGCACCCTGTACCCCAAAAACAAACGGGGGTGAGTGCAGTTTATACCCCCAGAGACACGGGGCACAAATACAATAGGAGGTTGGTACAGCTTTTACCCCGCCAGGGGCTGGAGCTCCGTACAACCCCCCGGGATTCGGCACCTGCGAGCAGCTCAGTGATAGGGGGCAGTTTAAAAGCCCCCGGGGGTCACAGCAGGCTCCCCGTGAGGCCTCTCCTTGTGCCGCTGCCTGCCCTCCTGCTGGCTCCCCGGGTCTCCGCCGCTCCGGCCGCCCGCGGCTCGCACTGTCCGGCTGCGGTGATTTGAATGAGAATCCCCAGCTCCAGCGCAGCGAGCCCGAGAGGCACGGCCGCCTGCCATTGGCTCAAAGTTAAATCACGTGACTCGCGCGACCAATTACTGACATGGAACTGTGACCAGCTGGCTCCGTGTGACACACTGTATCTGCCTGAATTACACATTCCTGTCTGTCTGTCCTGTCTGTTAACTATCTATCCATCTATCTATCTATCTATCTATCAATCTATTATCTATCTATTCATTCATCTATCCATCTATCTATCTATCTATCTATCTATCGCCATCCATCTATCTATCTGATCCATCTATCATCTATCTATCTATCTTCTATCTATCTATCCATCCATCTCTATTCTATCATCTAATCCAGTCTACCATTCTATCTATCTATCTATCTATCAATCTATTTAAATCTATCTATCATCATCTATCATCTAATCTATCTATCTTATCTACATCTATCTATCTATCTTATCTATCATCATCTATCCATCTATCTTTCTATCTATCTATCTATCTATAGCCATCCATTATCTATCTATCTATTCTATCTATCCATCCATCTATCATTCTATCTATCATCTATTAACTATTCCATCCATCTATCATCGTATCTATCCATCCATCATATCTATCTATTATATCATCTATACTATCACATCTATTCTATCTATCATCATTCTATCCATCCATCTATCTTCATCTATCCTCTATCTATCTATCTAATCTATCATCTTTATCTATCTATTCATTCATCTATCTATCTCGTATCTATCTAATCTATCGTATCTATCTATCTATCTATCATCTATCTATCTATCCATCTATCCATCTATTCATTCATCTATCTATCTATCTATCCATCTATCTATCTCTGTATATATTATATATTATTAGAAGGATAGCAGGTGTTTCCCGGCCGCCTCTCCCTGTTTCCCGGTTCCCTGCCAGTCTTTGTTTGCTTCCCATTCTGTCCCCAAGCAGTTATTTTCAAACCAGCCAATGGCCTGTCAGAAGCGTCTCTTTGTCCCCGCTGTCCGCCCCGCCCCCGGCCCATTCACACACCAGTGACTATACTGGGATCAGACTGGGAGAATCCTCCGCACAATGGATCCTGCTGACAAACCGCTCGGCTTCCTTCAATCCAAATTCTACTTCACCGCTGCAGCTTCCCCCCAAACGTTTAAAGCCCGGGCCCCAACCAGTGAAACAGAAACTGACCCCCCCCGGACTCTGTCTTTAAGGGGTAAAATATTTTTAGGTTACGTCCTCACGGCGCATGTTCTAGAACATTAAAAACACGAAAATTATCTTCTCTCTGTTTGACGCACAAGAAACAGATCCTGTAAATCGAGGTAGTTCACGAAACAAAATCCCGTTCCAGCACCGGCCCTCGGCACTCAAATGGTTAACGGGTGAAGAAGTTCAATGAAGTCAACAAATAAGTTACTTATGTCTGAGCAGAGGTGGCAATTTACACTCATTAACCCCGCGCATTAACCCCGCGCATTGACCCCGCGCACTGACCCCGCGCATTAACCCGCGCATTAACCCGCGCACAACTTAACCCCGCGCGACCCCGCGCACTAACCCCGCGCATAACCCCGCGACTGACCCCGCGCCACTAACCCGCGCACAACCCCGCGCATACCCGCGCACTAACCCGCGCATTAACCCCGCGCACTAACCCCGCGCATTAACCGCCGCGCATTAACCCGCGCACTAACCCCGCGCATTAACCCCGCGCACAACCCCGCGCATAACCCCGCGCCGCGCATTAACCCCGCGCACTAACCCCGCGCACTAACCCTGCGCACTAACCCTGTGCACTAACCCTGCGCATTAACCCTGCGCATTAACCCTTCACACTAACCCTGCATAGAGCTACTAACCCGCAACGGCCTGCTGCCCTGAAGAATACACATACTGCGCCGCGGACTATGATGGCGCCATATAAAACAATAAATAATAATTGAAATAATAAAAAAAAATGAATGAAACAGAGAAGAATGATGATAACCGAGAGACCCTAATCCATTCGGCTGATTGCAGAGAGACGGCCGAGCCCGGGGTTCCTCCGCCGCTGCTCTACAGAAGCAATCAGATGTAAGACGGAGCCTCTCGGCCATAAATTGCGAACGCAGCCTTGATTTACATCGCATGCCATAAAACGCCGCCGCCGCGCCGCGCTCTTCATTTTCCGATCGGGATGATTGGACCCCCTTCTGTATGAGCCCCCCGCTTTCTGCCGCATGAGTTATGGGAGATGGGGAATTATTTCTTTCTAATCTTAACTCAGAATCCCATCAGGTCATTTTAATCCGCCCCGCATTTAAATTAATACACGGCGTAGAGACCGGGTGGGATATCGGAGGCCGCCGTGGCCCCCCGCAGCGCCACCGGGGACTCTCATTACTTTTACCGCCACAGTTCTATTTATTTATTCTTATTTATTTATTATTATTTTATTATTTATTATACGGCCCTGCCTCGTTTACATTAAAATATCGTCCAGACAACAAATCCATAATCGGAGTAAAAAAAATAAATAGGATGTAGTATTACATCATAATAACAGTTATCTAGACTATATTCTGTAGGATGTAGAGATATGTCCTAAAAGTGTAAAAACAACTATTCTCAAGGGGGCACCGTTCAAAGGTTTGGGGTCACTGAGCTTTAACATACTTACAGAACTTGGATCAGCAAACACAACGTGCCATTGGAACACAGGAGTGATGGGAGTGATAAAGGGCCGTTGGAACAACAAGTGATGGGAGTGATAAAGGGCCATCGAAACACAGGAGGATGGATGATAAAGGGCCATTGGAACCCAGGATGATGGGATGAAAAGGGCCATTGACACAGGAGGATGGGAGTAAAAGGGCCATTGGAACACGGAGTGATGGAGTGAAAAGGGCCATTGGAACACAGGAGTGATGGGAGTGATAAAGGGCCATTCTGGCACACTGGATTCATTTTAAAGCCAAGAGTTGTTTGTGAAACGGAATGTTTTAATTCAGATTACTGAGCCAAAATATATGGCTTATTATAGCGCCACCTCGTGTCTGTCACCAGGTATTGCAATAATGATTATTAGAATTCTTCTTCTTATTATTATTATTAGTAGTAGTAGTAGTAGTGTAGTATTTATGAAATCATATTTTGATTTTATTATATTTTTAATTTTATTATTAATTTTTTTTCATATTATTGTATTAATTATTTGTTAGTAGTATTTTATTAAGATTTATATTTTTTATAAAAATAATAATATTAGTTCATATTATTATGAGTATTTTTATTAAAATAATATTTTTATTCTATTAAAAAAATTCTTTGATATCTTAATATTTTTAACATGACATTTCTACTTTTACTTTAAATAATTGTTTTTTTTATTATTATTTAAATGCACCAGCATTCACGGGGTTGAACAGAAATCCGTGCTTATGTGACGCCCGTTTAGTTTTTTAATATCTGTGTTTTGTTTCCTTTAGGCTTTGGGGGCTTTTATCAGGAGTGAGGGTACAGGAGTGATAAAGGGCCATTGGAACACAGGAGTGATGGGAGTGATAAAGGGCCACTGGAACCCGGGAGTGATGGGAGTGATAAACATATTTATCTTCATGGGATAAAAAAGATAATATTTAAAACAAAGCAGAGAGTGAGACTATTGAGAATTAGAATTTTTCTGTTATTATGTTTAATGACGTTGGCCAGAAAAAAAAACATAAAATGTCGCTTTTTATTTAAAATGTTTAGTCAGTTAAATCCGTTACGTTTATATTTTACTGAGCTTTCCAACCAAAATGAATTGCTGATTAGACCGCGCTTTACAATATATATATATATATTTAAAACTTTACACTTATATAAAATGATCCTAAAAATTCTACTAAATTATTGGTAGCAGAGAGAGATTGGCCGTTAGTGGCCATAAATGTTTGGAATGTTTGGATTCGCTCTATAATTTTGTGATGTATCCCAGGAATACATTAGCCCACAGAACATCCTGGCACACTGGATTCATTTTAAAGCCAAGAGTTGTTTGTGAAACGGAATGTTTTAATTCACATTACTGAGCCAAAATATGGCTTATTATAGCGCCACCTCGTGTCTGTGACAGGTATTGCAATAATGATTATTAGAATTCTTCTTCTTCTTCTTAT
>VKOC01026499.1:0-11610 GCA_009364415.1 Spea multiplicata
TTCACTTTCTCTATTTACTCATCTCTATTCTTCATTCTCTCTCCTTTCTTGTCTCTCCTCTCTCTTTATTCTCTCCCCTTTTGTTTCTCTCCCATCTCACCTCTCCCCTTTCTCTTTCTCTATTTTATCTCCACTCTCTTTTATCTCTTCGCTCTTTTCTTGTCTGTCTTGATGTTAAGATTGATGTTTCTCTCTAGTAAAGCAAACATTTTCGCTTTCACTAGTTGCTTTCAAATTCCCTGGCCATGCCCCAGCCACACCCCAGACATAACCTCTGAAAGAGTGCAACAGCAACCCTAGTATCAACTCCATAATCCCTGTGTCTCAAGGGTCCTACATTGTGGGTAATCATCTTATCCATTCTGTTATTATAGCACATAAAAGATGAGGCGGATATTAAAATGTACTGGCCAACATTACATTTCTTTAAAAACAAAACTCCAAAAATTTGGACTGCCATCTTGGTTCCGCTCTGGGAAGTCATAACACAGAGTCCTTAGAGATCTTTGATTCTTGTAGGTCTGCTGAATAAATCTGTGCTTCCCTGTGTTACCGTCCATTCAACTTGGTTTGTGTAGAATAGTAAGAATAGAATAATGTGATATTGCTGAAGAATAGCATAATCTAGAAAGTTACAGAATCTTGTGTGATAAACATTTTTTATTGATTTTCAAGAGCAAAATATAGCAGTTTCCAGAGAACACATTGGTAAGTATCAGTATCCTTTAGAATGTACAATGTAGACACATAGAGCAACATTCCTCAAACAACAAGCTTTTGGTTACTTCTGGATTGAACAACAAAAGCAACAAGGTAAAAAAAAGAAAGAGCAAACAAAACAAGTTTTGCTACTTGTAGAGTACATGAGTTGCGCTGTAGTTGCCAAAGGCTAATGATCGTCTCTAGGGATTAATCAAGCGTTATCCCTTGCTGTTAATTATAGTCTCTTCCTCTACCCTTAGAACCCGGGATTTTATTATTATTAATTAGTAGTATTTCAGTAAGATTCCCCAAATTACAAAGAAAAAATATTAGACTTAATACATGTAGTATTTATACATATACATATACAAAGGATGGCCCTGTCATATGTGAATAATAGCCATATAAAATGTACTGATGCATGGCAGGGTTCTCATGTATAAGAACTATTTATTCTCTATAGATTAATGAAGACATTAATTAAGACTATTAATCCTTGGAGCCTCCTTACCAAGATCTTGTATAGGCAAAATGGAGTCATTTGGAATATAAAATTCTACAGATTTCCACCTCTTAGTAAGTCTGGCAAATTACCATGAGAGTTGAGGAAGAGAATGAGCATCAAACACGAAGCCTCTTGTCGCACACTCTTGAATACATATTCAGGCTCAGCCTTGCCTGATTTAAAGCGATCTATGCAGCAATACAATACTTCAGTGTATTTTTTAGAATGACCAAAAAGTAATAGAATATTTACTTAAGATTCCCTTTAAAATAGTGCTATAGTATATTGTGGCTCCTGATCGGGGGAGGGCTGGGAAGAAGGGTGCTCTGTTTTGAACATTTTGGGCAATGTATATTACTTAAGTTTCCACATACAGATGCGGAGTGTCTGGGTTAAGTATTTTTGGCATCTCTAATGCTGACAGTTGCCTTGCTTACCATTGTATTTTATGTGACTAAACTGATTAGACACCATTAAGTATTTTTAGTTTTAATTTAATTGTGCACTAAATTTGTAATATTCATAATACCCTCATGCTATAAAGTGACAAAAGCTAGTTTGCATCAGCAAAGTGACACGTATTCGACGCCTATAATCTTATTTTTTACATCATAATCCATCCCTTCCCCCAACAAACGCAGCGCACTCTAGTCTTGTCAGAACTGGTTACTGTCTCCCTAAACACATTGCTTGTCCTTTTCTATGTCCTAAGACAAGCTGATTAACCCTTCTAAGCCTTGGGATGTAACCATTACAGTGTGTCACATCACATTGTCTTGTACCAATAAATCCTTTTGTTTGATTAGATTCATTAAGTGCTAATTGGCCGTATTAATGATATGTATGAACATGGGGCATGTCTGCTGAATTTCACTGCATATTTTAATGACAATCATGAGGTGCAGAATAAGTATTTCTAAGATGCAGAACATCCCTTTAAGTGTGACGTATTTCATGAATATTATCTCACTCTGTTCTTGCACTAAAAGAATACATCTTATTCAGCTAAATCAAGAAATACAAAAGAAGATTGTAAGCTTGCGAGCAGGGCTGTCTCCACCTAATGTATCGATTTGTCTTATTCTGTCAATTCTTGTCGTGTCATACCTCTTGAATATATGTATTGTAAGGAGCGCTATGTAAATTGTTGGCAGAAACAATCTTTTATAGAAATAAAAGATAATAAGAAGAATACAAATAGTGAAGCGCACAGCTAGCAAGCATATGAACAGAGATTTTGGGATATTGCCCAAATTAACAATAAATGAAGCAGAGAATCAGCGCACACGCATTCCCCCCCCTCAACTGCCTAATAGGTTTTAGGCTCAGAAGAGCGGGCCCTCTTCTCCCTCTATATCAGTATGTCTTAACCTGTGTTCAAGTTATTGTTAATATCATTTATAGTTTTGTATTCTCTTTGGTTTTTGTAATAGGGCCTACGGAACCTGTTAGCGCTGTATAAATAAAATGCAATGAAGAGCGGAATAATACATGTCATACATGTAATGTTTCTTTTTATCAAATATTATTATATTATACGTATTATGTATGTATACACTCTCGCCTGTTTACTAGCAGTGCAGGGGGTAATTGTCCATGTGTTAAGGGATGGGATTCGAAAACGAGTTATCAGATCCCCTAAGTTCCGTGAGTCAGCTTTGTACTTGCTTGGGCTGATATCTCTGATGCATGCTTCTGTAAATCTGCTTTCTGAATATCACCGTTGCATGTGCTGACGGAGGTAGCAAGTTTGAGGAGAGGGCATGTTTACGGTAGGATGACAGCCACTGTGGATGCGGAAGGTTTTCTTCAGTAAAATGTGAGTTTGGCAGGTTGTGGTGTGTTTAAACTCGCAATGCATTTTGAAGGGCCAACCCCAGCAAGTTTTTCCTGCCAAAAGGGATGTGTAGACCATGCATACTGCATATGAGTGCAGGGAATAGGCATAGGTATATTTTTCAGGACATGTCATATTATTCATAGGTGCCTATTTTAAGGTAAACTGATCTAATTACATGATATATAAATAAGAATACAAAACCAAAAAAATATATTTTTTTTACCTCATTATTTCTCCTTGTGTGTCAAATCAAATAATGAAAGTAATGAAATGACTCTAAAACTTTTCTTAAAGACTTATAACCCTTGGGGTAGGCTGGCCCAGGGCAGTGGCTCCTCCGATATACTCACACTAACACATACTGTAATATACTTATACACACAGTAACACATTAACGTACTTACACACTGTAACATATTTATACACACAGTAATATACCTAAAAACACACGATAACATACTTTAGCACTCATACTAACATACTTACACACATACTAACAGACATGCACACAGTAGCATACTTGCACACACAACATACATACACACATACGTGGAAAACTGGAAGCTGTTATAGCTGCAGAGGGGGACCAACTACATATTAATGTCTATTTATTTAGGATGTGATGTCATAAAAGTCTCTGTTGATATGATGAGCAGCTGTCCCAATACTTTTGTCCATATAGTTTTAGAATGAGTGTGTGCGAGAGTGAGTGTGTGTGAGAGAGAGTGTGTGTAAATATGTGCATGCTAGTGCAGATGTTACGGGGGCAATTGCCCAGGGGCCCTCAATTTTAATGAAATCTGGCAATTACATCAATTCCTACGATTCTCTAAAAAGGAGTGGGACCCCCAACAAAACAAACGAAAGAGTTCTGAATTTTTGTTTGAATTTCGTTGTTTTTTCCCTCATTCACTCTCTCTTGCTCTTTCACACTCTCACTTGCATTCACTCTCTCTCACACTCTTCCTGAATGTCTACCTTCCATCCCTGCTGTCCACGTCCGCTGCTCCAAATGTCTTCTTATTTTGCCTGCTTCTCTGTGAACAACTAGACATAGCACCCTGGTAAACTTCTGCAAAAGGCAGAGCCCCCGGCAATGGGTAAGAGGCTGTCCCCATGGCACCGCCCTTTTGCGGAACACAGAAGCTACCGGCGGAGAAGGTAGGGAGACATTTTGAGAGAGACTGAATGAATAGTGTAAGAGAACATGTGGGTATGAAAAAGCATGAGAGAGTGAATGAGGGAGAGTGACAACGAATTTCGTTTACTGAATGTAAAATTTAATCCAAAACAAAAGGGCGGGAAATAAAATTTGTCCGAATACAAATTCACAGGGCTACAGTCACTCTTACTAGGCAAACCAATTAGGATTGGCCATTTATAACATGTAATTTATCAAACCCATAAATTCATATTTGAATTACCTACGGGTGTTATATATATTATAATTTTCCAGAAATAATCTTCCTTCTTACACAAACTGACTGGCTATATTTGCTTTAATATCATTCAGTCCAATCCAGTGTGCCTATTAAAGAGCATTAAATGTAAAGTGTGTGTTGTTAGGTTAATATCCCTATTAATAGAATAAATTAGGTCTTAGAGTTCAACGATTTAGGCTACTAATGCTCGCTTATCTTTGCATGGTTTTCAATTACAGATTGCATCATGTCATTTCATGAGAGTTCACAAGTGCACAGCAGTGTAATAAAAACTACCAAAGAGATTCAATCCATGTGCCTAATGCATAATGTACACTCTTATATGGGCTATAACAACTGTTTGCCTAATGAGTATAAAACAAGATAAAGACAAACTTAAAAGATAATAGAGGTAGATAACACCTGGGCTACTATACCATGAATTATATAGTTGTCAGTTCTCTATCGAGCAAAGTGCCGTTATATTTTTGGATTACAATTGTTTCCTTGATTTTGTTCTGCCTCTGGAGTGGCTTTGTAAACACCTTAAACTAATGTCAATGTGTAAACTATACCTTCTGCTAGGTTTGGCATGTTGGCTCCAATATTTTTCCAGGTCTCCTTCAGTATTCTTCAAGATTTCATCCATGCATTGTTGACATTCTAGTTTGATTCTTGACCAAGAAGACAGCTACCCAAAGGTCCATCATTTTTAGAGGGGCAGATGTGCCCGCTTTAGCTTACTGACTCCTATTTCAGTGAAATCTTTTAACTGAGTGTGTGTGGCCACCTTCTGGTTTGAATTAAAATAGGGATTGTCCATGCTATTGAAACACTAGTTGCCACATAATCTAATGTTCCAAATGATGGGAAGGAGACTTAGCAACCCTACAGATATGACTTGACGGATCTTGAATTTACCTTATTTGACTTAGAACCTGTAAAATAAAAATAAAAAAACATATTTTTTTAGTATTCACAGGAGAAGGAAGAAGCATTCATAACAACTTCAGACTATCTGTGCTGTAAGCCAGATATTTTGAAGCTACGTAACCGCACGTAATCAACAACAAACTCACCTACCTGACTAAATTGGAACCAGTCATCCAAAACTTGTCAGTAACCCTTGGATTAGAGCCAGTGACCCTGAGCATGGGGATTATTCTCCTCCAACATGAGGCTCTGTTGCAGCCAAAACTCTCTGGTCATTCTTGTTCAAGTTCCTGGTTGCAGTTTTGTTATTGTTTGACTGGTTCCTGACCCATTGCTAGGACTGCTTTCATGTTTTATGCTGTGTTCCTTGGTACCTCATTTAGGCATGTCTTATTTTGGATATTTACTTGAAGTTTAACTTTTCTTCTGCTTTGCTGATCAGTGCCCTGTTTTGGTCTCCGGTTTACCTGGTATTCATCTTTGGCCTGGACTTGGACTTGTACATGCCGTGGTCCCTTCTGTGTATGACCTTTATTTTCATCCTGCTTTCTGCCAGTTCCCAGAGTCCTGCCATCTGCCAGTTCCCAGACCTCTCATCCTATTCTACTGACCTATTGACGGTCATAATGATCCTATATGGACAATATTAAAAAGTTGATGTAAATACCACCCAAGCCTATTTTCATGTAAAATGCAACTCCAATGCATGTCAATGCTTGCTTAGGAGGTGGTTACAGTTTAAAGCTGTTGCAATTATTTTTTGGCTTACACTGTTGTACTATCTATTTAATTAGTGTGCAGATTTATGATAATTTGTTATATATGATACAGCCTGGGCACATTTAGAATTTTTTTTTCCATTTTTTCAATTATTGAAGTGTTAGGTGCCATTGAAGTTACTTACTGTATGTAGGTTTTGCATTTAGTGACCTGTGACTGTAATATGACGCTGTTTAAGGCTAGAAGGACAATGAAATTGGAAGAGGGGAATATTCCTAAGGTTTAACCCTACTATAATATTACGTTTTCGAAGCTAGATACTCCAGGAGTTCCACGGTCTCATATGGATAGCTACATAGGGCATTGTGTAAATTTTGTATGTTGAAGGTAAATGATGCAAACTTGTTAAATTATTACCTGAAGATATGTATCTTTAAATATTCTTATTGTATATTACAGGTTGTAAGGTGTATAAAGACATGTATTAATTACCTTCATGTCTATGTATGTCATAGAGAGAATATGGTTGCTTGTGCGTCTAAGTTTAATTTTTTTTTTTTTTTGTTTTATGTTTTATAAGAGAAGGAAAATTTAATAAAGAATAATTAAAAAAAAAAAAGAAAAAAAGAAATTGGAAGCCCTTTAGAACCCCACAGGTGATTGGTCCTAATGTATGACTTACAAATGTAGGACAACCACTTACAGTGTTGTTTTATTGGGGCAATATACTAAAATATTAGAGAAGGGGACTTTCCACTTCTGAACGCAGAGATCCCACAGAGTAATGTAGGATCTAGAGATGCTTCACAGCGCAGTGAAAGTTCTGCTTATGTCTGTTCCATATCATTAGGAAGGAAGTGTTATGCGTAAAGCCTAATTCATGCAGCTAGATAATGGATCAGATACACTGGAACATTTCCTATAACTGCTATTTGGAATAATAAACAGCTTGAGATTTGGCAATGTGATCCAACCAGTTTCTAGGACCCCGTCAGAGCACACAGCTGCTAGTTATTTAACTGAAGTATATCTAGATGGCCTTTTCATGCTTTATTAATCTGTCAGCACACAGGGGTTTAGATAGCTGTCTTGTGACCAGGATACTTATCTTCTGTTAGTTAATCAGCCTTAGGAGGAATTTTAGTTCTTATGGCAATGCATGCCCAGCCAACTGTGGTTTACTATGCATAGGCTCAGTGATAAACAGTCCCTATATGCAGAAGTGTAGGTAGAACACTTAACAAGAGTACATATCTATTTCTGCCTGTGTTACTCCTCTTATGCCTAAATCTTGAAAAGCCTGGTTAAACACATAGTGCAAATACTAGGAGTGCCCGAATTGTCCTGGTTTAGGGGACATGTTTGTCCACCTTTCTTTCCTTAGTTTCCTTCTTTCCATAAGCTTAGAATGTTTACTGGGTATGAGTTTATCAGTATCCTATAGCTCTAAGATTCATAATAATTTGTTAAGAAAATATGTTTCTAAATTTTGTAAATATAACACAGTATTCTTCTCGTAAATGCCCTAGTTAGATAAATAGCTACCCATAGGTCAAAAGCCCACATAATGTCTTTGTAAAGCCCCGTCTCCTAAACAAACTTCCAACCACACCAGCTCAAACAAAAGTGTTTCTCTTTTTAGAATGCACTTTTTACATATAACATGCCCAATTTCTGCCTATACCCTGCCTACAACACCTCCAGAGCACAAAAAAACAGCCATGACTAATCCCTAACCCAGGGCGGTCTTTAGATTTCTAGGTGCCCTGAACAAAGATATTTGGGGGAAGGCATATTATAATGCAAGTGATTAAAGAATACGGTAATAACTCACACACACAAAGACACTCAGTACCCATAATCACTAGAAATTGAAAACAATAACAAAACATGTCTCTTGGGGATCAGTTGGTTGAACATAATGTATATAAAGTTAAGCCTTATTTCAGGATAATGCAGAAAAAAGCTGAGTCACTGAGTTTATGCGTAGATCGGAAACACGTGTCATTTTAGCTATTTTGGGACCACAATTACCATCTGCAGGTCCCTTATGGAGGTGCTTGTGAGTGCGCACAGTGCTCAGCTGTTCATTGAGCGATGGGCAGTTTCACTCATTAGTGGATGAGAACTATAGATCCTGCAGACTGGCTTGGCTGGTTCTTCTGCATGTCTGCTTCTTAGTATTTGTGCTGGAGCCAGTTATTGATTTAAAACAGAAAAGGACACACATGCAATGTTTTTGAAGCAGATTAATAGCTAAAATGTCACAAAGTTGACAAAATCCTTTAAAAAATGTTATGGTTACATTTTTGCTCAAATATTTTTATTGTATGGATTAGTGCTGTATATAATTTGGTATTGCTGCCTTCACGCAACTTATCATATTTGAATTAAAAACTGGCTCTGTTTAGAGGTCAATTAACTTCAATGGTGCCTGTATCATACATATTTTATAGGCATCTTCAGTTTAAGGGGCCAACTAGTCAGCCTATAAGGAAGATTAATGTATTTGTTTTATAAAAGGCAAGAGTTTATTAGTACCACTTAATACGAAATGGTGTAATGTCATGACTTCACCCAACAATTACATCACTGCTAAATTCTGTCTTAAAAGAAACATATTAGTTTTTAATATGATTTTACAAAACCTGGTTAGAATTTTTTAATGGGGCAATCATATCTGTGTTTCTGTAAAATTCTTATCTTTGTGTAAATATGTCACTTTTGCTTTGTAGAGAGCTGCATATTCTATTTTCTCTATATAAATGAAACACGATGATGTTAATAATAATAATAATAATAATAATAGTAATAATAATAATAATAATAGTGTTACTTTAGATATCCCATGTGGGTAGATGAGGAGCTGCAAGTAAAATATCTTTTAGTTATAGACCAACATATTAAAATAATTGCCTGTCTGCCCAAGCCCCCTCTACATGTAACATCCCTACACTGGATCATGTCTGCTTTTGGCGCTCTAACCTGCTAGACAGACTAACATTGGACCTGTGAAATCAGAATGGATACTCAGTGACATTATACAGGGAGGCCAAGTGAGTCTCATTTTACATTTTGGGCAAAACATGACATGACTCTTCCTTTAACGATACAACACTGGACGCTTGTAATACACACTGATGATTATAGGCATTGGGTAAATGTTAGCTATTCTGTAAATCCTTTTCTGTGTGCAGAGACAAAGCTCATGCTAAATGAAATCTGACCTTTAAGTGTGTTATCGTGTGAGTGGTCCATCTGTGACGAGAAGTGGTCCCATAAGAGGACATGGCTTAGCATAACTCAGTCTGTGACATAAGCCAAATAACAGGCTTTGCTAATTAGAGGACACCATAGAATGCTTGAAAATCAAAATCAATACAACAAAGTTTCATTAGAAAGGACTGAACAGTGAATAGTGAATACATGGATATCCATCTCTCTGGGTGTATAAGGAGAGTATCAGAAAAGACAATGTGAAAATGTGGGGTTCCCAATGCATACATCTCTTTGGAACTATTGTATAATGATTTGTAAAACATTTATATTCAGCAAATGCTTTTTAGTAAGTATAAGGCACATACCATCCACCTTTTAAATAAATAATTAGGATATTGTAGTTACTGGGTAATAAGAATGCATTATATTTGTGTATATATATATATATATATATATATATTATATATATATACTAGTCTTCATTCGCAGATATGAATGTTACCTGCAAAAATGCATTGGGAATAATGTTTTAAAAAGCTGTTGCTGCCACTAAACAATGGGAATTTCAGAATCACATCTTGCATTTTGGCAGTAGTTATAAACATATCACGTAACTAAATACGTTTTAAAGGTAAATCCAAATTGTCGGCAATTAATATGAGACGCCTGTTTAGTGCCATAGTGTTTAGAGTTCAAATCATCCTATCAGGCAGCATGTGGATAGCGCTATTTAATAGAACAGAAAATGGAAAGTATTTGAGTGATTCGTTGGTGCAACAAAACGCCTGGACATAGAGTGTGTTTGCAGGAGATCACCGATAAGACCATGTCTTCTCACCTCTGCTGCACACTTCAAGTTTGTTTGTACTAGAATAAATTCAATAAATTCATCCTCTCGTCTCAGGTGATTATTAAAGGATCAGAAAGAAAAGGAAATGGCACATCAAACAAATTATAACAGTGATTGATATATAGTCTGCTTTCACTGTACATGGAGTGACATAGGCACATTGGGTTACGTTAAATGATTTTAAAGTCTTAACCTTTGTCTAAGCAGCAGCAATACATATGTAATGCATTGGTTCACCATTCTGCAGCTAATAGATAGGCACTCCCCTGATATGTACATTCTCTTGTCGATTATACAGTGGCAAGAAAAAGTAAATGAACCTTTTAGAATTACCTGGTTTTCTGATTTAATGTTCAGAAAATATGATCTTATCTACATCTAAATGACTGATATAGACAAACACAGTGTGCTTAAGGTAATAACACGCAAACAATGATAATATTTCATTGTCTTTATTGAGCACACCTATTAAACATTCACAGTGCTAGTGGAAAAAGTAAGTGAACCCTTGGATAATGTGTCGATCCTCCTTTGGCAATAATAACCTCAAAACAACTCTTCCGGTGGTTGTGGATCAGACCTGCACGATGTTCAGGAGGGATTTTAAACCACTCTTCCTTACAGAACTGCTTACGCTCGGACATGTTCTTAGGATGTCTGGTGCGAACAGCTCTCTAGAGGTCATGCCATGGCATCTCTACTGGGTTAAGATCTGGGCTCTGACTGGGCAACTGCAAAAATAAGTTTTTCTTTTTTTTCTTGTGGCACAATTACTTTGATGTTTGGAGTCATTGTCCTGCTGCATCACCCAATTCCTTCTGAGCTTCAGCTTTGACAGTATCCTGTATAACAACTCGATAAACTGTCCAGGGCATGAGACAGCAAAGCAAGCCCACATCATACGTAGTGCTGCATGTCCTTCTGAACAATTCCATCTTAGTTTCATCAGTCAACAAAACATTTTCCCATACTCCGTGTCCTGTCATGGATTTCATACTTGTTCTATGTTTTGTGTATGGTAAAGCCATGAACAGATACATTATCCAGTTCTTTGGAGTCATCTTGGCTCGGCACCCGCAGTACTAAACTGTCTCCATTTATAAAAAATGTGTTTAACTGTGGGCCGATGTAAACTCTTTGAGATTACTTTGTAAGCCTTTCCAGCTTTATGCAAACAAATTTCTGATATTTCTTTTTAATGAGGCATGATTCACAAACAGCTTTTTTGAGGATAGCAAACGCAAAATGTTTGTGTTTTTTTATGTCAAAGTAGCCCTAAAATACACCTCCAAGCCCGTTTCAATGATTGGACGCCAGGTTTGCTAACTCCTGGCTGAAATTTGTTTTTGTTTAAGTGATTACTTTTTCCAACCCACACTGTGAATGTTTGAATGGTGTATTCAATATGGACAAGAACATT
>VKOC01026500.1:0-26941 GCA_009364415.1 Spea multiplicata
GAGTTATAGTTATTTTTCAGTGTGTGTATATATGTATAGTGTTCAAGTCAATATCCATATACACTATATGACACCCGAGCATTACACCAACAGGGACACTGCATTCTAAATACAAAGAATATCAAGGCCCCCTCCCTTTGCAGTTATAACAGCTTCCACTCTTCTAGGAAGGCTTTTCACAAAAGTTAGTAGTGTTTCTGTGGGAATTTTTGCCCATTTATCCAGTAGAGCATTTGTGAGGTCAGGAACTGATGTTAGATGAGAAGGCCTGGTTCGCAATATCTATTCCTCCAAAAGGTATTCGATTGCTTCCAACTTTGTGGGGACAGTTTGGGTTAGACCCTTTTGTATTTCAGCATGACAAAAAGCAAGGTCCGTAAAGACATGGTTGGATGGTACTGTAAATGGTTTTTGACCATACGGTGTTAGCATATTTGTGCCTGTTACTGTATGGTGTTAGAGGGTGTGCTAATGTATTGTGTCAGTGTATGGTGTTGGAGTGTGCATGTGTGAATATACTGTCCCAGCAAATACAAAAATGCTGGCAGCTATGTCAAGGTTGTGTCAGCTATGTCAGATGTTTATGATAACAATATGTCCTCTTGAATTTGCTTTGGAGGTATAATGTTTAATGTCCAAAATGATTCTCCAGATAATACAGTTGGCTTTGTAATAAAGTACATTAGTATTTCAATCAAGACGTTTTTGAAAACATATAGCTGTTCTGTGAATTGGAATTGAGCCGTCGTATTGGTTGGGTTGGTGATTTTCTACTCTGAGTGCATCTAGTTAGTTTAGCTAATCTAGTTAATCATTACAAGAGAGGATTATGCCGAACCTCATCTCCACACCATTTTCTACTGACTTAATATAACTAAAAATAATCTTGCTTATATGTGAGACTGTATGTAGGGTGTTCTGGTAAACTTTGACATGCCCTCTTTTCCTGAAGACACTAAAACCTGGGCTTACAAATCTCTTACACAAAGCCACACTTGTGTAGTCTGCAGTGGAGTATTTACCTTCAGCACTACCCTAGGCCACCCCCTTTGTGACCACTATCCTTACAGCTGAGTGCTACAATATGATGCCATATCCACCTATTAAGGACATTTGGCTCATGGAAACATTGCACTATAGAGGCTGTTTCTTCAAAGTGTAAAGGGGTAGGTTTTGAGATCAGAGATCAACCTTGTAACAGCTCCATTGAGCAGCGATGCACCACGGGAATCTAAATGCCCAATATGTCTGGGCCTGCTGGCACTGTGGATAGTAATCAGTATATCACATTTGTTTTAAATTAGAAATTGCTATCATGCCTTTAAGTGCAAAAGTGTATGTTAAAGTCAGTAATGGCAAGTAAATTGAGGGAATTGTTTCATTACATTATTTCATTGACTGTGCAGTGTGGCACTCAGAGCTGCGGGTGGTTACTGGATGGAAGTCTAATGGGTAACTGGATGGATTTCTGCCCCATTATGTATATACAAAAGGCATTGACACATAGCACATTTGTTTCATTTTGCATTTCTTTCAGTTATGATTTGTTTCATTTGTTTAAGTAATGGTAATGTTAATGTAAATTGCATTTTGTTCCATTTAATGTTAAGATAATGACATCCATTGTTCCCTAAACATTAAGGTTGTGATGAAAAAAATCATATGGACAATTCATACTCGCGTCAAAAGCCCACTAGGGTTGGCGGTTTATAAATGTTCCTATAATGACTATTTGTGGAAGTGGAGTAATATGGATGGCAAAGCATGCATTAGCTATTAGGGTCCAGAATGGTGAGTGTCTCAACACCCTTCCATACATGTTCCAATGGTTTGGGAGCAGTAGCATAGAGGGAGATATATCAGACCCAATCTGATATACACCATATGAACAAAAGTATTGAGACACCTGACCCTCATACCAACAGGGACTTTAATGGCATTGCATTCTAAATACATAGACATTAATATGTAGTTGATTCCCCTTCTGCAGCTATAACAGCTTCCACTTTTCTGGGAACGATGTTCACAAGATTTTGGAGAGTTTCTGTGGGAATTTTTGCCCATTCATCCATAGAGTGTAAGCAAGACCTGCACTACACTACATTGATCTTACTTCTTCCTACAACCAACCACAGACTATATGACTGCAATAAAAACAAAGTGATTTATGAGGTCTTAGGGTGATGTGAAATCAAACCTTAAATGGCTGCAGCCCATCTGTAAAATTATTCCAGGTGTCTAGTTAACCTGCCATACTTCGCCCATGTCGACTCCCTGGACAGTTAAGCTGTGGTGGTAATCCGCTAGAAGAGTATGTACGATGTAAGTGTGCTTACAAATCTTTTGTCCATGCACTCAGGCTGGCCCAATAGCTCTCCTGGCTTCCATGTCTCTGGCACCTCTTTCCTACTTACTTGTCAACACAGAAGAACATAGCTTTGGCACCCTCACTCAACCTGCTCAGAGCATTAGGCACTGTTTATGTTTACCTATATGATAAGGGCATCACTACTTATTGACCTGGCGTTCCTGGCGCAGCCAGGTTCATTTTCTGAATCTGTAGGTTTAAGAAGCTGCCAATAGATAAAACCAGAACAAAACAACAATTAATCCTCTTGATGCATAACTACCTGGGAACAGCAAATATAAATGTATGTGTTTGTGTGTGTCATTGCTCCACTGAATTGGTACCTGCATCCAGTCGTTCACATTGGTCCTGAGTGTCCCTTTATTTTTATGGCTTTCTATTTTTATTACCTCGATTTTTTATTAAATTTTTATTGATATCACTTTCTTTCCAACCCTGATATATATACATATTCCTTTTATTAATCATAACTGCTTCAGTGATTGATCCCAGAAAATGGTATGATTATATCGGTAATTTTTGGATACATCATACGTCACAGGTGAAAGCTCCCTTATTTCATGGTAAAAATAATAATTATAATTATAATAATAATATAATTAAACAATTGAAACAAAAAGTGAAAATTAGTGAAAATAATGTATCAAAATGTGATGAAAGCATATCATACAATTTGTAGAAAACATCTTGAGTTACAGTGTATTATGCTTACCAAAGGTAGAATAACTTACCAGTCATGACCAGGTTTAGCTTAAAACAAGAATGATACATTTGCATATGAAATGCATTCTCTCCCTTGTACTAGTTTTGCTGTTTGTTGTTTCTGTAATAAAAAAAAAAACTTAGGCAGGTGTTTATTAGCACAAATTAAGCAATCAGTTACTGTATGTTCTACCATCACGAGTAACAGAAATGCATAAACGCAAAGTAACTGCTGATTACTCGGCAGACCCAATTAAACACCTGTTCAGGCCCAGCTCCGCAAATCATTACAATAATTACACCCATAAAAAGGCGCATTAAAAGACTACCTTTTCTGTGTTATATTTTTATGCTCGCTACCTTTTCACACACTCTAGTATTTCAGTCTGATGGATTGCAAGTTATTTCCCTTTATAAATAATTCACGCTGGTGTTGCATAGGTTTCATGTAAGAAATAACAGGAAACAAATGTACATTTGAATCAGATGATTGTATTGAACATTACAAAATGTCTTTTTACTTGCTTTGTGCTTCTAATCTGTGCACGGTAGATATAACTAGTTAAATATGTTGGTATCCCCATACAGGGCCGGCGCCACCTACAGGCAAGTGCCTGCCTAGGGTGCCTACTTTGGAGGGGGGGCTGCAGCCGCGCATTAGAAGCGGCCGTGGCTCGCGGTCACAATGGAGAGGAGTGGGTGTGGCAGACGGGGAGGGGCTTGTGGGGTGGAGCCAGGGGCGACAAAATTGTGTTTTGCCTAGGGTGGCAAAAATCCTTGCACCAGCCCTGTCACCATATCTCACACATAGCATGCAGTGAAAAGGAAGTGGTGATTCCTATCTCCATCATACAATACGTTCTGGAACTTAAGCATTTGTTGTGTGTACTGTGTGTTCTATAAGGGGCCATGATGGACTGACCTGTATAGAACCAATGTCTGCAGAGGCTCAGAAACCTGCGCCTGGAGGAAGCAGGCAGCATTTGGGCCATAAGCCCATTGCCTCCTGACTGCGACCCCAGACCTAGCCCCCTTGGGCATTGGCCCTGATAGAACCTGTAAATCTGGTTAGACCATCCAATAACTCTGTATATTACATGAATGTACCATTGAAAAAGCAAACAAATATTTTTTTTATTTCTAACTGCTTTCTGACTGGTTTGTTCCCCATAGCGCCATTTATTTGGGTGGCCAAGTAACTGAAAATGAGTAAAACCCAAGCCTGTCTAGTTTCTACTTGCCTAATATGTCTTCAATGCAGAGGTGCAATGGAAAACATTTACCATTCTGCAATTATTTCTGTAGGGTATATTGATGCACTTCAAACAGTATTATTACCTTCTGATTCAATAATAACTTGGATTTCAAGGTTTATTTAATCGGACATACCTACCTATAGTACTTATTGTTTAAGCACATGTGATAAACCATTGAGGCATCTGTGTTCATTAATAAGGTGTAATGGCTGTTGTATCAGTAAACCAGTGGTAATGTTATTTCTTTTGTTAAGTGAGCATGTGCAGTTTTCAGATATTACATATTTATCATCACAATAAACAATACTGATGCCCAAAAAAACATTAATATAAATATCTCTGTCCAGCAACCACCGTAAGGCATCACATTTGTATTTCTTGCGTCTTAGAGTGAATTAAGGATGCTTTTACATTTATTTTTATATTGATCTATTGCTTCCAGGTACATCTTTAGCACATCTTTATTATATGATTCGTAGGGCTACAAGCTGCCTCCTAACTAATCAACCTGAGTAATGGCAAATGAACATTTGTGGCATTTACATTCAGATGACAAATGCTAAACTCACAACTAAGCCACATGTCGATTTACGATCTTATAATAAACATATGTTCATAGTAACCCCTTAATTGCTAGATTATATGGTGGTATTGTCAGTATGCTAATTTGTTTAATAATTGGTTGGTAAATATGTTGTATTTCCATACAAAACAAATTGTAATTTCAAACAATAGTTTTAATTAATTTTTACTAATCACTATTGAAATTTGGCAGAAAAAATGTATATAAAATAAATATTATGCAAGAAATAGGAAGTTGCACAAGTTGTTCCATTACGTTTTAGTAATAAACTGTCCCCAATGTGGTAGTTTAACGCTTGACCCTTTAGATTATTGAAATCACTAAATTGTAGTCTGTCCTAAGGACAGATTGTAGAATCATACTGTGTATTTTTCCGCGTACAAAAAAATGATCTGTACTGTCTGAAATGTAGGAACAATAACATTGTTCTATAGAGTAGAATTCACTTTATCCTTTGAATTGGTTGTTTTGCACGGCATTGCAATCCCGCCTGTCGCTCTAAACATTAAGTTATACTTGATGGAATCTTGCAGATCCTTGTAGCATTTCCAGTTCCAAAGACAATACGAAATTGGCCAAACACTCTGCAATTTGGTTGTCAGGTGATAAAGTTGGTGATAATTGTTGCAGATTAGGCTCTTTGAGGAGGTAGGAAGTGGTGGTTATAGTCCATTTAAATTGCTATAGTTTATTATACCTCTCCTGGAAAGAACAGCTCATAATGTTCCTGGTGTGACAATCAGCATTCAGTTAACAATAAAGCTCCATTAAACTTTACAAAGTCCCCCCCCCCCCCGAAGTAATTGCTTTGTGACACCACTGACACCTCTCATACATATGTTCTTTTTTTAGGAAGGGGCTCATATTTAGAAATGCGTACAGTCGCTGTACATATGTACAAATAATTTAGCATGCTAAAACATAAATGTATATAATAATTGCTTGTTTGTGTTCTTATATACTGTATGTAAGTTTATTTCTATATTATATAGCAGCTTGCAGGGTACAAAGCTAAAAGACCAAAAACCAAAAACACACAAACAGCAGGACACTGTCTACGACACAGACATCTACATCAGGATGGATTCAGCCATCTACATCAGGATGCCTCAGCCATCACCCTTTTAGTATTGATTAATGTGGTGCCCCCACACCACTATTTGTATTAATGCTTCCAGCAAGAGTTAAAAAAACAAGTCCATTACTGTTCATTATAACCATACCTGGGAACTTCTGGGCTCCGGCTACCCGGGGCCTTCCCTTGCGGGACGCGACCAGGACTTCACACTGACGTCAGCGGGTTGTCACGTTGACATTGGTGGGCGGTCCTGCTGACGTTGGGGGCATTCCTGCTGATGTTGGTGGGAGTTCCTGCTGAGGAAAAATGGGGGGGAGCGGGCGTGTCAAGACCATACATGCACGTGTTTTAAAAGTTTAATTGGTGATATAATTTTTATTCTAGGAAGAAAATGCCATTCCACCATGTGACTGCTGGTTTGTTGTATAAGGGGAATAACTACTTAAACCGATCACTCTCCACAGGCAGTGATAGCGAACAGCTTGCCAACATCTCAGTCGAAGAACTAGATGGTAAGTCTATGTAGATGTTATAAAAAGTTTCACTGTTGGATAAAACAGCTTTGCCTGCGACTGTATGCAATGTATGTTCCCAAAGGCATGCATTTCTTTCCTGGTTCTGATAGCAGCCTGATCTTTCAGTTGTAATATATGACATCATACTATATTATAGTACCCTTTCAGGGATGGCAAAAACATACAGGGTATTAGTAAGCAGGCGTATAGAGTACCGGTGTACCAGAGACATTATTGGATATTTTAAGTGCATATTATTTAGAAACAGTGGTTTAGGTGTAGATGAGCATCTAGCATGTAATACACCAGCTCTTGTAAAACTATAACCATTGGGTTACGTAAACGCTGTAGTAGAAATGGAGTGAGTCCCCTATGTGGCTCTTGTTGGAATTGTCACTTCAAAAAGATGGAGGACTGTCTGATGGCTCTTCCTGGTCTAGGACAATCAGTTGCAGAAAACACTGAATTTTAGAGGCTTCAAAGTGAGAGAATCCAACGTTTCTAAGACATAGATATTTCAATGTTGTTAAAATAATCTTGTGACCTCAGGTGTGATTTAAAATTAGCACCATAAAACAAGCTATTGAAACAAAGCTTGACAAACCTATATTGGATCTAGCAGTCAATAAAAATATGGAGGAGATGTGAGTATGGGTCAGATTGTTATGTGACAATATTTACCGGTATAATTGCTTAATGCCATTTAGACATTGAATCTGTTATAACCACAATTATATCAATTAAAACAACAAGTAAGTACACAAAATAGAATTGTAATGTTAAAAAACATACACGTGGTAAACTTCCTTTATAAGAAATAATTTCCCAGTGGTGCATGGAAAGGAAAAAACCTTTTCTGTATAATGTGAAACTCTAGGTCCCAGGAAGAAATTTCTAGTCACCTTGGAGACTTGATGTCTAAGGTTTGACAATCCCTGAATTGTAATGGTAATCAGTATTCCCTTCTTGAAAAATTAAATGTAGATTGTTGAAACTTAAAGTTCTAGACAATGAAAGTGCTGGATCGATTTGGTACAATTGTTTAGAAATATAAAAATATGATGTTCTTGGCAGATAGAAAAAGCTATTACATATACTGCACTGTTGTTCTTATGTTTTAACTAAACATTTTCTGTAAAAGCATTATACACATTTGCATAGAATGCGACTAGCCATGAGTTCATGTAATAACCTTGTTATTATGTAATGATATGTACATTTCATGTGAAATGCTCTGTTACCTTATACATGTTTCTATACATTTACCATTTGACTGTGCTAAATGAGCCTTCCATTTTATTAATATTGTATTTTTGCTAGGTTTTCTTTGCAGGTTAATAAATGGTTTTCCTCTGTTTGTGTTAATATACTTTTATACAGGCAACTAAGCACTTAGTCAGACTGGGAATTGGGAGACGTGTACAAATTAAAATAACTCTACAACACGTTTGTGTGTGTTTGAAACATTAGTTTTCCTGTTTTTATATAGTGTTAGGTGACACGTGTTAACCCTAAATTATGAGCCACATTATTTTACATGCATCGATTTAAAGATATAGCCTTGTACAACAATAACTGTTTACTTCTAGACAAAGAAAGCAACTTTTATTGAAATGAAAGCATACAGAAGAGCAGCAGAACAGTGACAGAAATCTGAATAAGCTAACAATAAATAAATAAAAAATAAGTAAATATTCAAAATGAGCAACAATAACAAGTCTATATGATGAAAGCTGTCAAAAAGAGCCATAGGAATTCTTATGAAATGGTCAAATCAACATGCAATATAGTTAAAATTATCAATAGACTTGTTCACGGCAAGCAAAAATTATTTAGACTAAATGTTTGTTTTGTTTATATTCAGACCACGATAAACAATGTGTTATGTTCAGACTACGAATTTCGTTTTCCAACCTTTCAGTTTGGACAAAATTCATAGGCACTTTATGATTTGGAGGCTTTTTCAAAACATTAAGTCCCTAACACCTTGTTTCACCTTTTACTACAGCAACACCTCAAGGTTTAGGAAGAGATCCAGACTCAATTTTGCACTACAGGACCACCAGCAACAGCACCAATGGATACACAAAATTGGGCCATTTTAATAAATTGATCCCTCAGAGTAAGAAAGAGGATAAGGCAGCAGTAGTGGGGCTGGTTACTAAACTGGGCACTACATTTTCCCCATATTAGAAAAATATTTAAAGAGTAAAGTAAGGAGATGGAGATGCAGCAGAGGCAGGGCACAGGGTAGGCACTGGCTGACAGACACATGCACCCCTTGGTGCAGGATTACATTTCCTTAATGTTAAAAAAAGAATTGATCACCTCAGAGTAACTCCTTGAATCATTCCCAAGCTCACATCCTTATGACCCATTGTGTACCTTGCAGGATGCAGAGTGTAGACCCCAGAGGTAGGTCCTAACAATCTAAGAGTGCCAAAACAAGTTGTAATGGCACCAAACATGGAAAACGAATGAACAAATCTTACTGAAATTTTAGAGGTGTTGTCATTCATTTTCATTAGTTTTTTTGTTGTGGGCCGTCCTCGTTATTGGCGATTCATACAAACAAAGTTCATACAAATTCAAATGCACACGTCTAATAATCAATATAATCATGCGCATAGACAGTTACAAGTAGAAAAAATAATGATTAATAACACTGATATGTGAAGTCAAATAGAGGAATGCAAATAGGAAGTTGAACAGTGCTATCGCAAACAAACATGTAAACTGAGCACTTAAATATGGAATAATCTGAATTTTAATGTCATATTAACTATGTGTTTATTAAGGTAAGAAAACAAAACCACCTATAATGAATAACGACTAGATAATTTGATAAATAATACACCAATGTTAATGTGTAATTTATCCCTCTACCGCAATCAGTAACAAGTAAACTAAGATGCAGAATTCATAGCATGCCGTTGCCCGGTTCAGAACCTAGACAAATAGGCACATAAGTCAGAGTGCTGACTTCTAGTCAGAGGATATAGAATGAGGCATTTGTGAGGTCAGGCACTGATGTTGGCCGAGAAGGACTGGCTCGCAATCTCCATTCCAGTTCATCCCAAAGGTGTTCGATGGGGTTGAGGCCAGGCCTCCTTCTCCAACATTAGTGCCTGACCTCACACACGCTTTGCTGGATGAATGGGCAAAGATTCCCACAGAAACACTCCACAATCTTGTGGAAAGCCTTCCACAAGGAGTTTGAAGTTGAAAGCCTTCCACGAGAAAGTCGAAGCTGTTAATGTTTATGTATTTAGAATGTGATGTCATCAATGTCCTTGTTGGTGTAATAGTCAGGTGTCCCAATACTTTTGTCCATATAATGTTTGGAGCCCTGCTATCCTGGGCTGCTTTTCTGTTGTCATTATTCTCATTTGAGAAATAATCAAAATGATTTGAATTATGTTTACCTCTCTGAACGAGAACTATAATAGTCTAGGTGAACTGTTTTTCTCCTTTTATGAACACCACTCACAAAAATATCCCATTTTAAAATGCCATTGCAAAGCTACAAACAGTTTTTTTTTTAACATTTTCTCTAGAAATTTGTATGGCTATAACACATAGATATAAAATGTATTGGAAGGGCTTTGCTAATTAAGAGGCAACCAAAGCCAAGTTGTGGGAAATCCATGGAATTAAAATTAGCATGCGAAACCCACTGACATTTTCTAAGAGGATACAGTAATGAAAAATATAATATATGGTTATAGCTACCAAGTATCCTTTTGATGCTCTCAACAGATATATTTATTTCACTTACATTTTATTGAGATCATCACATATTGGCAATAATGATACAGAGCTCACGTGGAAACCAAATAACAGATCAAGATGTACATGGCTCCTGGGTACATTGTAACAAGAACTACATGCATGCAGACAAAATACATAGGTCAAGACAGACAGTACACTTGCTAGAAGCATCTCACCGAAAGTTTATACTTAGAAAACACAGTAACACATTACCTTAGGCTTCAAAGTTAAAAGGAAAAAGAAAGGGCAGAAAGAAAAGGGAAAAAAATAAAAGAGAAGAGAAAGGGGCCATACGTCTACTAGCCCTCTCCAACTGCCTTCACATACCAGGGAGTGCGTAGGCCTCCCAAAATAAAACCTCAAGGCATAGGACAGATATATTTATATAGTAACACTGCGATGCATCTGAATAGAAACATAGCAACACTGTACAACATATAAGCACCATTATGCTCTTGGCGGATGGAAGAAACATAAAAGCAAACAACTGCTCTTTAAGGTTCAAAATACTCATTGGTGAGAAGATGCTAGTTCCCCTTTAAGACCTTGAGAACATGGAATAAACTGTTAAAATTTTCACATGCCTTTATACTGTGTTGCCCAGAGCAAATAGTAGTTAACAGTTGTCAGCATCGCTGAGCTGAAGATAGTGGCACCCAGATGCTCATTTATCTGATCATGTTATGTAAGGTCAACAGAAATACGGTGTTTGTCTGCAGAGCACACAAATCCTTTTGCAAACGTGCAGGCAACTGCTCCAGTATGTTAATCACATCCTTAATATTTTCCGGGATAATTAAATGTAAAATCTCATGAGCGAACATAGAAAATGAAAAAGTAACATTTTGTAACATTACATGTATTTGATAAATAATACGTCTAATGTTATCATTATAATTAAATATTGTGTTTCTGTAGGTTATTAATGGGAAGAGGCACATTTTAAGCTGTGTAAAAAAAAATTCTTTATTTGTATTTTTTTGTATATAAATAGTAGAAATTATTTTGTTATTGTCTGCATGGCTACAACAAAGGCTATAATAGAACCAAAATCCTACAACCCAGAGAAAATATTAGGAAAAGTGCTCTATGTGGCCAACCACGCCTAAATTTAATTATTTGTATGATGTGTTTATATGAAAAGGAAAATGAAAAAATGAATTGCATAAAGCCTTAAGGCTGTATTTATACTTCCAATACACCGTATACTACCATATGCACTGACTATATGGGATTACCTTAAAATATCACATACTTCCTATCCTTTGTACTGGATGTATGTGATGCATATGAATTGAAACTATAGTAAAGCATGTTACAGTTACAGATGAATCATAGTTTTATTTAAACATGTCTGTTGTAGCTCAGTGTAATGTAATATCTGCCTTGGTCAGCCTGCATGCATAAGTGTTGTCTGATGGAAGACTAAATTGTTGGACAGAAAAATGAGATTAAGGATGAGAGCATTATAGATCTATGGGAAAATAAAGAAAATTAAGTAACAGGCGGACAGACACTGTGATTCTACAGACAACTGACCCACTTCTACTAGGGAACTTATATGAGGCACTGCTCAAAAGGAAACTGAGTACTAAAAGGGTCTTGACAATTGTGAGCCTCCACAACCAAATATTACTTAGCCGTTAGCAGGCTGCTAGGTGGCATGCCTGTGCATCCCAAAATTCTTTTTTGTTGCTTAAGAAAGCATTTGTTGTTGAGGAACCTGATTATTATCTATGATCTCAACATTGTCCCAAAGGGATGTCAGAGATCTTGAGAGGGAGCTGGTAAAAGACTAAAAAGGTTGCTAATTTTGTGAGTGCCAAAGTTATACCAAGCACCAGTGTGGAGAGTAATCTGACCATTGCTGGCAACCTTTGGCCCAGTGGAAATACCTAGACAAATAGACAATAAAAACACACAGGCCTCAGATGAAGTTTGAGGGACGCTGGTTGGTTCTTCTACAACACACATTAGAACTTAGAGCCTCCACAAAAGACTCCAAAAGGATCTAATCAAATTAGCACAGCCAAGGGGCAGCGACCCTACTCCTCTTGCCAAGTGTGGATCAGAAAAAAACAGCAGAGGCAGAGAGCAACAGACACTGGATCCTGAGACTTCTATTCTGTGACAGAGGTCAGAATTTGGATTGGCATAAGTAGCCCAAGGGATACTAAAATCATTTTTACATAGTGAATAGTGTAGTTTAAAGCCCAATGGCTCTTAGCTGGTATATATAAACATAGCTGAGCTTATTTGGACAACATCTGCCTTTAACTCCCACCCAAAACCTTTCCTAAACTATTTTTCCTTACATACTTAATAAAACACACCTGGATAAAATGTAAAATAAAGTAAACCTGGAACAACCCCTTCTAGGGCTTTAGATTGTTATGATAGAAAATATTGCTTCCATATGCTGTAGCTGCCACATCACTAGTGGTTAAATGTATCCTGCACAATAAAATGAGATGAAATATATTTGGCTCCAGCACAAATAGAGATGACTAATATGTTCACAGAGCGCAGTAACATTTAAATGAGACTTAAATGTTAATTTCTGGACACTTAAAAAGAACCATTATTTTCACTTATCCTTCAAGTCATCCAGAGCAACTCAATTCTGTTCCTAAATGAAGCACATACTTCAAAAGCCAATAGTTTTTATATCACTGTTGCCCTTTTCAAATTATAGACTTGTGTATGAATACAGATTGTTGGTGTTTTCCTGAGAATAAACTCTCCACAAAGCAGGCAGCAGAATGTATACACATTGATTTGCATAGCGGCCAAATGTCCAATTTTAATCTATTAGTGGGTAGCTAGAGAGGGCTATTTTCTTTTTTCCTATTGTGTGGTCAGACATTTTAACATAAGGTTTAAAAATTGCTTTTATACTAAAAGATTGCCATAAAAACCCATTTATCCGGCTGGGCTACCTACTCAGCATACCATGGCAAGAGAGTTACTTCTCAGCTGGTCACTGTTTTGTCCAAAAGCAGCCCAGCAACTTTGAATGTACAAGTTCTAGATGTTATGTATTTGAAGATAGTGTTTGTTTCAGAAGATAGATGATACTTGAAAGGTTGTCTGCCATGCTGGGAGAATTTCCAGTTGTGGATTAGAGTTTTCAATAATATGAGGATGCTTATTAATGTTTTAGTTTCAACAAGTGACTTAATTAGCTTCTTCTAGGTGAGAAACCTATGCAAGTATGACACAAAAAAACAACCATGTATATAATTAAATAATTGTGTTAAATAATTTTGCGTTGTGACGCTAAAACTTTACAGGACTAACTGACATGCTTTACTAAGTCCACTTAAAACATGCATATAGTATAAATGGCTCTTCCACTACTCTAGATGGGGTCAGCGCCTTAAACCGTTCAACCAATATGGCAGACATCAACATATCCATCAGCTATGCAAGCTGAATTGTTTAGGACTTAACTTCATCCCAAGTGAACACAAAACCATCCATGAACCTTGGAACCTTGCAGAAAAGCTCACCTTGGGCTTGATCTAAGAAGATTATCAAGTCTAAAACCTGGCCACTTTATGTGCACATTAAAACTGAAGCACCCTCATTGAGTTGTACAGTAAAATACAGTGTACAAAATTGTGTAAAGATTTAAGTGGAACTAATACAAAATGCTGCGGGTATACAAGCATGTAATTAATTAGGATGTTTCTTTTATATGATATACTTTACGTGTTATATGACAAATACGGGACCATGTCAGTTTTGATTAGAAGAACCTGTCTTGTTTTTAAGCCAGCATCAGTGCTGTAAGGCATTCCCTGTAAATGTGCCATCAAAACTAACTGCCTAGACATTATGAGATAAGCTTTCATTCAAAGTCTATGATTTTTGATAACATTTATGCGCCTAACAGTAATGTTTGCAGAAACACCATTTAGCAAAGGCAATATAAAAACTGTTTATCACAGCTTCTAATCTATATAGGAATTTGCTTTTTTATTATGATTTTCATTTTTGTAGAATCATCCATCCTTTTAGAATATCTGCTTATACAAATAAGACACTTCCGTCTGTAAATTGAGTTTAGGAATGCTTGGCCTGTGATGCTTAGAACAAAGCACTGTTAGATACAGTATCTATAGACAAAAGTATTGGGACACACCTTAATTATTTAATTCAGCTGTTTCAATCAGACCCATTGCCACATGTGTATAAAATCAAGCACTTAGCCATGCGGTCTACATTTACAAACAAACTTAAATGGGTCGTTCTGTGATAGGATGCCACCTTTTCAATAAGTCAGTTCATGAAATGTCATCTCTGTAAGTGGTATTATTGGAAAGTGGAAGCTAAGAACAGCAGCAACTGAGCCATGAAGCAGAAGACCACATAAAGTCACAGAGCATGGTAACTGAGAGCTAAGGCGCATGGTGCGTAAAAGTCGCCGATGCTTTGCTGATTCCACAATTGAAGAGTTCCCATCTTCCAGCAGCATTAATATCGGGACAAAAACTGTGCGGCGAGAGGTTCATGGAATAGATTTCCATGGCTGAGCAGATGCATGCAAACCTCATATCAAAAAGTACAATGCCAAGTGTGGGATCAAGTGCTGTAAAGCACACTGCCACTTGATTCTGGAGCAGTGGAAACATGTTCTGTGGAGTGACGAATCCCCGAGAGCTTTCTGCCGTGTGCCTTGCCAGTGGGCTTCCTGTTCTACGGAATGGGCATAAATTCCCACAAAAACACTCCAAAATCGTGTGGGAAGCCTTTCCAGAAGCGTAGAAGCTGTAAAGGGAGGGAGCAACTATACATTGTCTATGTATAGAATTCAAAGTCATCAAAGTCCCTGCTGGTGTAATGGTCAGGTGTGCCAATACTTTTGTCCTTTTGTCACCATAGGGTATATCGGTCTGCTTTATGACCTCAGAGACATTTTCCATGGGAAACCAAACTGAATAATAATCAAAGAAGATAATTTGGCTTTCTGGTGCCCTGTGCAACAGGAACACTTTTCTGTTACTACTAACCCCCCCCCCCTCCATCTTGGTAGTTCATGCCAAATGCTAAGCTGGCTAACATGCTATAGACCTACCTTTTTTTCGAGGTGCCATGGGAGGACAACAGAGTAGACCAACACACTACTTCATACAGCCAAGACTATTTATTTCAGGAATTTAAAGACACTCCTACACACGCCTTCTATTACCCCAGCCAATTTTTATTCCATGTTTTACCCTTGTGCCCTGCACTTACCACTACTAAAATGCAATCTTTTTTTACAGTATAGGTATGTCTGCTAAACGCAACATAATCCTCTCTGAGGTGGCTATGGAATCAGCCAAAAAATGCTAAAAAATGACACTGACCACTAAAATATGACCTCAATTCATTGTGATATATATATATATATATATATATATATATAATATAATACTTTAGTGATAATAATCAGGAATGAATTATATATAATGTTTAAAACAATCTAGAAAAAAAAAGGGATGTAAGTAAAAGTAAGTATTATCCATGGTATGTAGACACTTAATTCTGATGCTTGGGTTTATGTTCTGTAAAGTAGAGTAATTGGAATAACTTACTGGAACAACCAGATCAGTAGAATCTCATTGTATTAAAATAAGAATAATGAGTCGTCATTATCATAAATCACACAACTGTGAAAAAAAAAATGCAAAACAAATCATGCACAGAGATAATGAACTGATATATGCTGGTTTCGTATAATTTCTCCCCAAATCCCTTTGCTTCCACGTAATGTTCGCACATTCAAGATAAACATACAGGATGTTCATTAAAGTCTGTAGAGAAAAAGAGAGGATAAAATACGACATGCATTCCGTTTTATGTAAGCTTTTGAACATGGTAAAAAAAATATACAGTGATCTTTATTGAGCAGGTATGACACAATTGTGAATAATTACAGAGTGAATCATGTATATGTTTTCTGCGCATGAGAAAGGTTTTGGCTACATAATACCTGACATTGTCATAGTATGTTTAATAGCAATGTCATACTATGTATCCAACACTCTTTGTCAACTTCTTGGCAATGTCCCCTAGTATTATGTGACAATTATTTTTATTTCTTAAGTGTATGTACATGTGTTTATACACAGGATACTATTTCTATGTTTTAGACTCTCCTCTTCTATATTTTGACTATTTTACAATTTATTCTATTCATACTGATGCTGCATACTGTATCGCTAATTCAGTGAGGAGAGTAAGAAATCTCTCATGTTGAAAATGCATAATCCAGGAACTACGTAGTTTTTCTTCTAGCACTGAAGACACACGCGCATGCATTTGTTCACCAGTGCCCAGTGCTAAGTTGTGGCTGCTTCATATGCAGCAACTTGGCATTTTGTATCTCTGTGTTTCCCGAGTCCGGCTCCACCTGTTCCCTTTTCTACCCTCCCTGATCATGTGTATTTTCTGTTGCTCCACTTTGGCTTGCCCACTGGACTACTTATTCCATGCACCTACTATTTCAGACCTGTTCCTGCCTCAGTGCTTGGAAAGGGACAGGATATCAGTTGCTTCAGATCTTATGTGATATACCGGCTTTATATTTTACTTTTGATTCAAACGTCTCGCTGGTTTTTACAATGTGACTAGAGCCTAGACCCGTGCATTCGGATTTCCAGCATGACTGTGCCCCAGTGCCCAAAGCAAGGTCTATGAAGACATGGTTGGACTAGTTTTGTATGGAAGAACTTGGGATGAACTGGAACTGAGATTGTGAGCCAGGCCTTCTTGTCAGACCCTGACCTGACAAATGCTGTACTGGGTGAATGGGCACAAAATCCCCCAAACCACTTCAAAATCTTGTGGAAAGCCTTCCCATAGGAGTGGAAGCTGCTATAGTGGCAAAGGGCTGACCAACTGCGTATTAATGGCTATGTATTTAGAATGCAAGGTCGTCAAAGTCCTTGTAGGTGCAATGGTCAGGTGTCCCAATACTTTATTCATCTGAAGATGAAGGATCTAGACGCTATTAAATGGCATCCAGGAGAAATATGTCCATAAGGTGTAGGTAGATATAGCCACATAAACGAGAGGGAGTCTCATTGATGGTTTGGGGTGTGATTGATGCTTCCAACGAACTGTGGTAGTTTTTCCTTATTTTTTTCACTATGGTCATTTACAGCAGTTTTACACTAATGATAGTCTAAGTGTGAGGCAGTGACAGCTTAGCAGAGGCCAAGATTCACATCTTCTATACAATACTGCAAATTAATTAATAAAGTAATAATATTTTAGTTTAATCCAAAAAATTACAGTAGATTTGGTTAGATTGGAGAAGCTGCGGTGTATGTATATACTTTATATACCACTTACAGAGACTGTATCAGATATTATTTTACCAATTTATTTTATGACAAAACACTAAATATTTTTCATGATCTTTCTATGTTATCATATATTATTTTTCATCTTCATTTATAAATATCGGTGACTAAACCAGGCATTATACTGGACTTGCGCACAGTGTCTGTCTTTCAACTGAGTAGTTTAAGACAGTTGCCCATTTACGCTACCAGCCAAATCTCTAATACACCCCCCCATGGACATGTATATGTTCATGTTTTGTTTGCATATATGTAACAGCCCTAGTGACTGTGTAAGTTAATATGTTTTAGTGGCTTATCTACCCTATCCCAGTGCTGTATTAATTTACTTTTCAGACCTCTGCTCTGGTTCTTGAAAAATGAAACATTAAGAATGGTCACAAGTCACAGTGCTGTATATACGGTACAGTTCAGTCACAGTTTACATTTCAAAATTCTAGACACATAGAATTTGATGACAGATAAGAACCATTCAGACCATCTAGTCTGCTGTTTTTCCTGCAGTAACGAGCAGACAGTAGACTGAAATGGTAAATACCATACGATGCTTGGCAGTATTACAATATGAAGTAATGTACATTAGGGTAGGATTTAAATTGCTCACTGTTGGCATCTAAACTACCTTCTACAGTGAAGACGTTATAGCTCACTCAATTAGCTCAATAAAGCATCAACTCAATAGGCACAAACATTTGACAATATAAATATATCATTAGGTATTAGTCTGTGTGGACTACTAATGTATAAGCGGCTTGTGACATGAATACATAAAAAACATTGCTACACCTAAGGAATTAATATTGGAAGGTTTAAAACGAATGCTGTATAAAGATATATTTTTACAACAGGAGCGCTTTCCAGGCACTGATTGAAAGCTTCATGGGTGCAAAGCACAAATACAAGTGTATAGAAAAATGTATATTGAAATTGAATTAGGTCACTGCTACGGGTTATAAAACATATAACATACATAAATAATACTAAACAAAGGGATACAAGGGATACTTAAGCATTAAAATAATAATGTAGGTCTTTCAATTTCTCCTTCATCATTGGGAAGCCTCTCAGCTCAAAGCATTCTCCCGGACGCCATCATGAGCAGCTTCGTGTTCCAAAGTCTCCTGATCCAGAACACTTCTGTTCACTGCTCTCTCCTTCGTTAGACTGAGTATTGCTGCCCCTAACTAGTTATCCCAGTTATTCCTTGTACCTCCCGGAAAGTGGTTCACCCAAACCCTCTTTCCATAGATTTCCTGTATGACCCAGTTATGGAGGAGATTGATAGTCGATGTGAAAATCCGCACATCTATGATCCCCCCGGAAAGTATCCCATCTCTGTTGGAACATTTGATTCCAAACTATGCAAATGACTATATATTGTAAAACCAGATTTTATTGTGGATGGGTATAACTTTAAATTAACTTATTGTAAATCTGTTCACAATGCATACATTATTTCGTCTGTTTAGAATGTAGATTTTTGCTGAGAAATATGATTTCATTTCTTAAAAAAAACAGTCTGCATAGTGTATGACAATTTAAAAATATTATAAACAATATAGTACTAATATATGCAGCATATGTTTTCATTTCCTAGAGCATTTCTGCATAAATAAACATGTGGGTGTACATTACGAAGATGTTAATATGTAACAAACTGCAAAGTATTGGGAGCTACACTGCATCTGTCAAGTAATAATAAAATCAAGTCACCGGGATTTGTGTTAGGCGATGTCTAACAAAACCAAGTTTGCCTTAAGATATCTGTAAATATGTTTTGTGAAATAAGATTGTCATTCTCTAACTTTGCCAATCCTACATGGTTCGAACCGTGCTTAACCATTTAAGACACCCCCAACATTTCAAGTGTCCAAATTGGGGAGTGTGGTTAAAGGTGGGAGTGGATGGGTAAGGGTTAGTAGTACCCGCACACCTTACCAGAAGAGTGACCTCATGGTGCTCACTACAGAGTGTCACGATGTAGCTACATAGAAGCTGCGACAGCACAGCCCACCAATGATTTTATAATTGGGCTGATGGGGGAGGTCAGATGATCTCCCAAATGGGGCCTTTTTGTCTGGGCCTTTTTAGAGTATGATACCTCTACCCAATACATTCAAAATAAGAAATACAAATTTTGTTGATTTATTGAAACATACAAATATATATTAGCCTTTTTGAAACATCAATAAAATACTCAAGTAACCCATAAAACAGTTCAGGTTTTATCTATAGCATTTTGTGATGCCTAATCGAATGTATAACAACGAGATCCATCACCAATGAACAGGATGTACTTTGTAATAAAAGTAAGTGTCTAGGCAGTGACACTAAACACAATCTAATGATGCAAATTATTTGTAGGCTAATCGTGTACATGATATTTAATAATAGTAAATTGCCAACCTCCATTGCTACACTTGATTCATCGAGTTGTTGTGCTCATGTACATTATCGTAACATAGTGTTTTATGAGGAGGGAGCTGGCTTTAGCAGTCACATTTTAAAACCAGCGTATTAGCAATTCTAATAGCAAAAGGCAACTCAATATTTATAAGCAACAGGAAAAATAACAAAAAACATTGCACATATCCAAGTGTATGTAATGCTTATGTAATAATGTTTACCTACTAAATATAACATACTATTTTTTTCATGCTAGATAATAATAGAGCGTCAGTTCTCTTGAGACTCACTTAGTAAGTGTGCCCTACAACAGTGCAAAGTAATCGAAGATTGTTAGGTGACACTCTGTTAGATGATGCATTGTTAAGTAGCGGGGTCATAATATAGTGAGCCTACAGCAAACATTGCCAGGGCATTAATTACTTTAATCATACACAATCTATATAAACTGTGAGAGAAAAAAGTAGGGATTGAAAGAGAGGAGACATAAGAGAGAGAGAAACATAGAGAAATTTGAGAAAATGGGGTGGGGGAGACCAAAGATAAATACAGGAAAGAACAGATAATAGAAGTGAAAATATAGAGGAGGAGAGAAGAGAAAAGCAAGAGGAGATAACAGAAAAAAGGAGATGTAAGCAAAGTGTGAGAAGAGGAGAGAGAAACCTTTAACCTGTTGAGAGTGGCAACATTTGAAGCCACCGCAGCTTCATAAATAAATAAATAAAAATATAGCTACTAAATATTAAAAAAGAAGCAACCCATAAGTCACCCTCCTCATTTTACAGGATGTACAGACCAGGACCATGAGCTCACAGTCTACTTATGTCCAGCGCAGTCACTGTGACGTCAACTCTCACCCATGCGGATAGTCACTTTTTAAAGCTGTGGGTGTATCCCATAAGGTCCTATGGATTTAATTTGACTTTAAAGAATTCAAGTAGAACTTTTTCCTCTGTAAGCACAGATGCTTTACATGTCTCCCTGCTTCTCCTTTCTAACTGAGGTCCTTTCCCTTCACCATCTTCAACCAACAGGGGTGTTTATTAAGGTGATGTCAGGATTCACCCTGTCAGCTAGTACCCTGTAGACTAACGAGCCGACCAGCTGCCTCTGCTTACCTGGTGTAACCCTTCTCACTCTGGGGCACCCAGCCCTACTCATTACATCCATCTGAGCCTTGTTTCCTGGATTGAAACCTGCCTATTTAATCCAGCTTTGCCCTTCAGTCAGGGCCTTTGCATTGAAGTTTGTGGACCATTTTGCTTTGGCCCTGCGCCTGTACCTTTACCTGTAGGGTTCCTGGTTTCCTGCCTTGTGGGCTTCCTGCCTTGTGCCCTTCCAAGTAGGCTTCCTGCCTTCAGCCTTGCCAAGTGGGCTTCCTACCTTGTGCCCTTCCAAGTGGGCTTCCTACCTTGTGCCCTTCCAAGTGGGCTTACTGCCTTGTGCCCTGCCCAGTGGGCTTCCTGCCATGCGCCCCTCCAGTGGGCTTCCTGCCATGCACCCCTCCAGTGGGCTTCCTGCCGTGCGCCCCTCCAGAGGGCTTCCTGCCGTGCACCGTGCCAGTGGGCTTCCTGCCATACTTCCGGTTTCTTGCTAAGACACAGTTTAACCTGTATTTGCTTGTCCTGCCATTATATACAATACAAAGCATTACCTGGAATTCTACCTGTGGTGTATTCCTTTATGCCTGTCTGTCTTATCCTTCGGTTACCATGCATTGCCGTGTGCAGACAGAACCTCAGGTATCCCCTGCAATGAGGCTCTTACCCAACCTGATTACCTGGGCCCTGACAGGTGATCAGCTATATATTTATCCTCATTTATCTATCGTTTATCTTTAACATAATTATTCATTGTTTACATTTTGTTTTTTTTCCGCTTATGTAACTAAAAATGATTGTATTGCAATGTTTTGTTAACCTGGCAATTCTTCTCCGTGTGTGTTATGATGCATCTAAAAAATGCAATTTGCCACTTTATATTTGCTCTCATGTTCTTCATTCTGAGTTTGCTTACAGTTCCTAAATGCTTCTTTCTTCTCCTTCATTGGTTGTGCCACATCTGCAGAGCGCTACAGTGGTGTCCTTTTTCTTTTAGTTTTACTAAGAACTGCAATGTTCTGCAACCTTTAGCAGAACAACAAAATTATTTTAATTTCTCCTGGACTCCATCAAAAGATGTCCAGACCATCAAAGACTCACCTACCTAAATAATTTTAGTCCTCTGTCAGTTAACTGCTTCCAAATTAGTTTTACATACAGTAAGTAGTAATTTTATATACTAATTAGTAAAAAATATAGTAATAGTATAGTATAGTTTCTGACAAATAGCACATGAACCACACAATAAAAGGTTAAAAGATTATTATATAGAACACTGTGCTCATAATTTGGCATATTGTGACAAATTAGCCAGCTGTGTTTGAGTCCATTTGCATTAAACACATTTCATTACCTGTTATTACTAAGGGAGGGTTGTCAGTGTGTTAAAAGGAATCATCTTGAAAAATAAAGGTGCATTTCCAGATATCTTAGGTTTCAATTAGTTTTGTTAGTTTTTTATTTAATTATTGTCATGACCATGGGGCTGAAGCCCGGGACTCACTGCCTCCTATTTTTCTGCCTTTGTTTAAATGTTGAAATGTTCAGCTACCCCCAAAACTCCCTCTTGACCCTATGACCTTCTGGTTGTCTGTGTAGTTGCCCCACCTTCAAGTCTGTCGCTATATGGACAGCCATCATAACCTAAGGACCATACTCATAATTACAATTCAGGACTTCTTTTCACAATGATATACCCTCCAACTTGGCCCACATGCTTTGGATGGTGTTGCTAGATGCATGGAACAGGACCAGCCACCAAGTGGATGAGGATGGGGGTGGACAGGGTGAGAAGCATGACACCCCCACTGCCTTGAGCTACAGAGCACTGTGAGGGGCCACATGGAGTCTCAATGGAGATATGTGATGTTGCTCGCTAGACTGGTCAGTCTAGATCAGAGGATCTCCCTGACTCGCCCTACTTGTAAAAGTGGAATAATGGAGCAACTACATGATACAGATATTCAGAATTAGAATTTGAATTGCTCTTTTTGTCCATGGTCAATTCTTTCTAGTTTGCAAATCAGTCACTTGTAAGAATGTATATCTTGGTAAGCATGAATATAATGTGTTCAAATTGTGTTGATCTTAAATACAGGGCTAAATGTGTTACTCCTTGGAAATGCAATATTTTAAATGGAAAAGTGGTGAACAATCAATTTCTTAGAACACTATTCCAAAGCACACAGAATGAAATAAAAGCCTTTGATTTACTGTACATCTTTAGTTGTTTTAGTACACCAAAAATGTCTCTTTGACGCTCTGAATTGATACGTGATGAAAATGTATGAATAGAGAGAACGATTATCTTCTTGACATTCTCATGAGTCATTGTTAAAACTGTTTGCATCAAATTACTGTTAATAAGCACTCATTCATAGTGGCCAGATTCTTCTTTTTGCAAAGATGTGTAAGTTGGTATAATCACGTAATTTGTTTTATACATAAAATAAGATACATTAGAAGATCAGCATGAATCACTGAATGTGTCATCGTGCAAATGTTTAACTTGATGACTATCTGTTTTACCTACTTTTTGTGAGTGGTTTTATTATAATCACAATGTAAACGTAGCAAGAAGTGCTCTTGACCCCACTTGTTATGGGTTATTGAGCTTCTGCAATGCTTGTTACGAAGTGTGGTAGTACCTTATCAAGATCAAGGGAGTTCAAAAAGGTCAATTGTTGGTGTAATATTTCCCACAAATTGTCAAATATTTCATGTAAGTTTAATATTTATTGTAAATATACTTGTGTAATGGCATAACAGATACATGAATGAAACTCCTAGTATAGATTATCTAAGAAGAAACCCTTGACCTTTTCCTCTTTAAAGAGGACAGGCATAAAGTGTCAATTTCCCTTGTATTGTATGTTGTACTTACAATAATGAATTCAGTTCCAAACCACTGTAAGCAACAACGAGCGCTTTCGCCACCACAGTCACATTTCAAAGGCAATATAAACACACATTGGCTTTTCCTGTCACGGTGTAAGATTGCCTTTCCTACGTTGTGGGCCTCAGTGTTATCCTTAAAAATAATCTACAGTCAGTAATGGTAAATCTAATGCAACCCACCCACTCCCCCATTCACACAGCAATTACAAACCTATCACAATGTATTTCTTTTTTTTCTATGTATAAGAACTAGCATAACTCCTATAATGTGTAAAGTTTGTGATGATGCCATACTTACCGCCTCGCATCACTGACATTTTTAGAATCAATTGTCCTGCACTGCCAGGGCACAGAACCATATAACATCCAAAAGCATTAAAAAAAATCCAACATGTGGATTTTCTGCAAGATGGAGCAGAATACACTTTGGTCAATATATCTGCAGATGCTTCACCTTTCATTTGTGTTCCGTAATACTCATGGCTATCGAATTGTATTTTTATGCAGGTTTTGATGAAAGTTTTCTTTTACGTTAAGGGTAAAACGGGTGAGAAATTAAGGTATGAATTGCACATCTGATCGTAATTTCACTGTTTGGAATTATTTTCACTGGACAGCAGCTTTCAATAATGTGATATGTATGTATTTGAAGAGCATTACTGATAAAAATTATTAGTAAGTTATGACTATGTTGTAATAGTAGGGTTTAACAATGTATTTTATCATAATTTACACTCGCTTGTAACATTTCTTTTGTAACAGAAATCCGCGAAGCTTTCAGAGTGTTGGATCGGGATGGCAATGGCTTTATTTCAAAACAAGAGTTGGGTATGGCCATGCGATCTTTGGGTTATATGCCCAGCGAGGTTGAGTTGGCCATCATCATGCAACGTCTCGATATGGATGGTAAGTACTGAGGTTCAGCACGTTTTAAGGATAATTTATATGGTTTAAGTTAACTATTGATATTTTTTTAAAAACATACTGAAAATACCATTGGAAGAAGGTTATTTGGTGTTACTGAGTGCTATTATTAATGGTAATGTTTAAGGGTTTAAAAGATGATAAGTGATTGAAGAGCTAATTTTCTAACATATAATTTGATAAGTATAAAGAAGATAAGAGCCATTTGGCCCATCAATTCTGACCAATTTTTGCTGCTATAAAAATTCTACATATGCTTATCCCATGCATGTTTAAGTTCCCGTATTGCATTAACCACTACCATTTCTGCTGTTCCACTTATCTACTACACTCTCAGGGGTAGGTGGCTGGGTATGGAGGTAGATAAGACAATGGGAAAATTAGTCATATACTATTGTAGCAGAGGGATAAAAGGGCATGGGCAGGAGGAATAAAAGGTAAAGGAAATAGAGGATCTGTATGAGACCTAGAAAACAGAAAGATGATAGATGAAAGTTGACAAAGTCCTGTCACTGTCAATGTTCTACACTTTTCTTCTTCCCAAAGGAAAAAAAATATATCATTTACACAAGATTTAAATAATAAAAAAATAAAATCTAGTGACTAGATCATCAAGCTGTATGGATGATATTTCTAATAAAAACAGATTTCTCAAATTGAGCAAGGCTTCAGGCTTTTGTATATGTAATATGTTTAATACTAAAATTAAATAATTGTAGCTTGTGTTTCATTATAAACCTAAACAACTGGCACAGCATTGTTTCAAACTTAATAAGCATAAAGAAAACGTTCACTAAATACAGATGAATGATTAAATACAGAAGCCACGTTTTTTCACATTGCCCTCTTCTAAGTGCCTGCAAATTGATTGCACTTAAATACAACGGGCTATTGAATGAGTAGCCGGTGGAAAATCTCGACTCTTCTGATCTAGATCTTTGTTACCCAACAAGATGTCCATAGACTGGATCATCCCATTGTCTCTCTTAGTCAATTTGTTATATTACATGTCCTGTCTACCCATTGTACAGCTCTACGGAATTTGATGGCACTATATAAAACAATACACCCATATTAAAATATGTTATACCCTGTCTAGATTAGCTTTCTTGTACTTGTATCAACTGATTTATTTGTCATCACTCTGATGTTCACTATTATTCCCCTTTTACTATTTTGCTTACATTAACATTTCTTTTTATGCAGGTAACCAGCTCAATACTCAAAGTCCAATAAATACTAGCCAATAAACCTCCCAAATTACAGGGTCATGATCATTTTTGTTGTATACTATGCACCATTAAATATATGTCACTGCCAGGTTTATAGTGTTATAGTCATATAAGTGAAGCTATTTCTAGGACAGCATTTTATCTCAGTTTCGTGTTTTTACCTCCAGGGCCATACCGTGTCGCCTACCTGTCATTTTTTAGTGTGAGGAATTAGCAAATAAGTGACTTTATAATGCTTTAAATTGCTTTATTGTTTAGTGAGCAAATGGTGTAGCATGGCAAAAGGATGTCCCAGTACAGAGTGCCCTTTTCTTGAAGGGATATTGAGTGTACCAATTGACAACTTCAGTAAGTGAAAGCAGTTGTAGCATTTCAGTACAACTTATTAGGATATCATAGAGTTTCGGGTTAGGATAATAATTAATAAAAGCTTTTTCCATTAAATTAACATGAAATGGATCAGAAATACAATGTAGACTTTGTAAAAGTTGTAAAGACTACTGCAGTAAAAAAAAAACAGTAGATTTTCAATGGAATATCATCATAATTGCTCATTTTGCAATTATGTTACACAGCTAGAAATGACCTTGTTTTCCACGAAAAACCCTCAAACTTTTGTACGGTATGTATAGATACTTTATACCGTATTTGCTCGATTATAAGACAAGGTTTTTTTCAGAGCAAATGCTCTGAAAAATACCCCTTGTCTTATAATCAAGGTCGTCTTCTAATCAGACCTCAAAAAATGTCCGC
>VKOC01026501.1:0-30753 GCA_009364415.1 Spea multiplicata
CCTTTGAAGTTCACTTACCTTGGGCTTGTCCACCGGTGAGATCGCGAGGTCTCTGTATCCCTCGTTCTGCCGAAGTGTGCACGGCTTCATTGCTGAGCGCCGGATATGACATCATATACCGGCGCTCGGCTTGAAATGCCGCCAATGCGACCAAGGCAGAAGCCTCGCGGTCGCGGAGAAGAGTGAGAGGCGCCGAACGGTTGCTGAGAACTTATTCCTCAGCGACTGCTCGGCGCCTCTCTCTCCTACGGGTCTCTTAAAAAAAAAAAAAAAGATGCCGTTTCCCATTGGGGGGGCACACGGGGGGCACAGCATGATATAAGGGGGGCCATGGCCCCCTCTGCCCCCCCTGCCGATGCCACTGCAAATCACACCAGACTGGTATACAAGAATAGGATATATTGATGAAAGCTGGCTGATCAGGAACAGGATACATACAGCGGAAAAAAGCATAAACAGGATACAGTTAGTCGTAACACATGGAATGAAAAGTCTAGCCGGACAAGCCTGGAACTGGAGACCCACTGGCACGACACACGACAGAAAGCCCACTGGCAGGGCACACTCCTTGGAAGCCCACTGGCAGGGCACACGGCTTGGAAGCCCACTGGCAGGGCAAACGGCTTGGAAGCCCTCAGGCAGGGCACACGGCTTGGCAGGTAGGTAAGTCTGGGTCTGGTACATAAATCTGGATAGTAAATTTAGCCAAGGTCATACACGGAGATCAGAAGAAAGTATAAAGCGCTATAGCTGCAAGCAGACTAACATGGACCGAAGCCAAACAATGCAAAGGCCCAGACTAAAGGGCAGAGCAGGTATAAAAGAGCAGGGCTAAACATAGCTTAGCTGTCCCAAGTAATTAGAAAGGGGTGCTGATGAGAGGGAAGGGTGGCCACTAGTGGCTGCAGGTAGACATGATAATGAAATGATTATCACATAGTCTAGGCTGTCAGGGTGGAACCCTGACAGGAGTGAAGGGATATGATACCATGTCCTGCATGGGGTCACACAGATGATATGTGTCCTGAGGTAGACCCAGGGAAGAAAAGACCACTGAGTTGAAAAAAATGAAACAAACAATAGAACAGGGGTCACTGGGAGCTGGGAGCGAGTTCTATTTAAAAAATATAAAAAAAACAATGTTTTGTCAATGCTAACATGTATCAATGCGTACAGCACTATATTTTATGCTCAAGAAGAAAAAAAAATGTTTCCAAGGGACTTCCCCTTTAAGTCTGCGGGTCATTCACATTTCAAACTTTGTCTCTTGGCTTCAGAAACAATCACATACAAATCACTAAATAAATGGAACCTTTTATACAACTCCTACAATCAGCTATGAATGATATGATATCACCATTATTTGCCTCAAGCCAAAGTCAGAGCAGAACGGCACATGTTTCATGTGGAACTAAATAAGATTTTAATTGAGTACAATATCCTTTTCTTTGCTAATACAATTTACTTTGTCCTGCTATATTTTGTACTAATGATGTATTTTAAGAATTACTTTCTTTAAGAATGTCTTTTCTTTTGTTTTCAATAATATATAATGCCCTTACAGTGGCAAGAACAAGTAAATGAACCTTATGGAATCACCTGGTTTTCTGCACTATTTGTTCAAAAATATGATCTGATCTACATCTAAGTCACAAGTATAGATAAACACAATGTGCTTAAGCTAATAACACACACACAAAGATAACATTTCATTTCTTTATTGAACACACCCATTAAACATTTTCACTGCTAGTGGAAAAAGTAAGTAAACACTTGGATGTCATAAATGGAACCTCATTTGGCAGCAAAAACTTTTGTAGATAGTAGTCGTAGTTTTGCTTTGATGTTTAGGTTTATTATCCTGCTGCATCACCCATCTTCTATTGAGCTTCAGCTGGTGGACAGCCATCCAGAAAACCCTGGAGTCAAAGGCGTAAGAGGAACATGACTCTGCCAGCACTACAGGACGGTGCACATGGTATTAGACAGGAAAGGGTTAATCCAACAAGGGTTAGCAGGAGGAGAGAATGCACAGGGAACCAGGGAGGCAGTCACAAGGAACATGACTGTAGGGGGAAGGGGACAGGGCTATAAAGCCCCTCTAAGCACACATGCAGGGGGCAATTACAAAACACCACAGGATGCCATAGTTGACATATTTTTTACGATTGGTATTGCATACATTGTGAGACTTCCTGCATAAACCACTAAGAGTGTGTACTAACGATATATAAAAATATATGAATCCTAAAGAGATTTATGAATCAAAGAGAGAGAGAGAAAAAAGACAATAAAAAAATATTGTATAAATCCCCAATACCGCCTAATCCAAGAGAGGTACCAATGTCCTAGTAATGTCAGTACTAACATGGTGATACTCAAATTGATCACTATAGTGGTAAGAAATCTCATAATAAACTATACAAATCCATGGTGATCTAACTGAACATATCAAGGTGTCACAATAAAGTTCGTTACCTTACATATATCTAGCGTCAATCCATGTGTATATTGTTCTATATAACAAGGAATCTGTGCAATGTAGTATAAGGTATATGCTAGATAATCAGCAACATTAAACAACAGTAGAACAGTCTCATTGTGTATATGTGAATGCTCCCCATACCCCCTGTCAAGTGCCACAAAGCATCATCCTACATAATGGAAGCAGGGTGAATGAGTACTCTGGGAAAAAGGGAATAATAATAATAACTATGCATTCTGCAAAGTCCACTAAGTCATTGCAATGGAAGAAATTAATTGTTAAGTTGAAATGCATAAAACTCTCACAAGTATAGTGAATAAAGTCCTTGGAGAGTCTTTGAAGATCTATAGTTTTAAAACACACTGTAGCCCTTACAGTATTTGCTGTAGAACTGAGGTTTTGCCATATGAATGTAAAAGCAAAATGAACTGGGTGAAAGTAGACTGGTTATCCCCATTACTAGCGCACTCTGATAATACCCTCTTGTCTTTTATTTGCAACGCATAGCATGAGGCCCAACTGTGTCAATTCAGTATTGTAGTCAAGTGCAGGTCTTGTCAGACCTGTGATCACAACTACTGTACCTTTTTTTAACTCCATAATATTGCTCACAGGACTGTAGTTTGCTTAAACATGTAAATCCATACTGTAAATGTGAAGAATTGTTTGCTATGTCCCCAATGTACAGGCTGGATGCAGATTGGTGGCGCTATACTTATCAAGCCTACTGAGATAAAGCAGACCTTCTGTCTTGCTGGCCATGTGCCTTGTAAATTCCTTGCCGGGAAAGAAGTGGGATGTTAGCCAGGCTGGCAACGAATCAGACTTACATCATTTAGTAGACTAAAAAAATACTTTGGATCTCTGAATGACTATGCCTTTATTATCCTACTGTGTAAAATGTTGAATACACAGACAGCATACAGTGAAAAGAACATATAATAAAAATGTTTACACGCTACCACCACAACAAGTAAAAGCCTGTAGCTTTTACCTGTCCGGGACGTTAAATGTAAGGGCTACGTAATCATGAGTAATAATGAGTAATACACAGTAAGTGGTAATATAGCACGTAGTGTGAATGAGTTGGATACAACTTTCAAATTTTATTATATAAAAATTTGTATAAAACAAATTGCGCACAGACTTTATCATCCTTTATCCAACACTCATTATTATATTATGATTGATTGCATCACATAAGACATGCCTACTACATCACTGATGATATCACATTAAAAAATCACATATGATATCCACCAATAGAAATTAAATATATCTGTCAGGAAGCAAAGCATATGCTAGTCCATACAGGTATTATTCATATATGTACTGGCCACAAACATGTCACTTGAGTTTACCAGTCAGTGGGAAAATAATGCTAGCCAGCAGGGGAAAATATGTGGATCTACAAAATCATATACTTATAGGATACAAATGATGCTTCATAGCAGGCAAAGGAACCCTATGCGCTGAGATCAGGCTTCACTGACTCTCACGAAGCAGCATGTATATTTCGTCATATAGCCTCTGTGTGCCTCATGTGGGCACATGCAGCCCCTACATCAGTTCTTGATTCCAGGGCTATTCTTGTTGAAAACTATTACAGCCCACCTGTAGTAATATTATCCGTGTTCTGAAGTACCCTTGGTTTGTACAACTTTACAGAAATCTGATCTTATATCTCAACTTTCATTCAGACTGAGAATATCCACTATTGGCATGCTTGTCAATAATCACATACAAAGCTATATTGCCAAGAGTTAAGCCACAATTGTGAAGGTATAACTTACATTCATCAATCCTGCTTTTATTAAAAATACATTCAAAACAGATATATTTATATTAACCATATAAGAATTATTATATAACTCTATGGTGGAATGTTACTCAACCTTCTTGGCTTTTAATTCAATTATTATTTGTCACTTAATGCATTTGAATTCTTATCTTGTCATACCCCTTAAATGTATGTATTGTTTTAAGCGCTGCGTAAAATGTTGGCGCTTTATAAATAAAAGATAATAATAATAATAATAGCTGAGAAGTCCCTTTAAATGTATATGCAAATGCAGAATCCCACCATATGCATGTGGCTCTTTCCCCACTCCCAACCTTGTTTTTGAAGCAAGCCTATTAAAATAGTCACAGTGTAAACTGTCCTTTTAGAAGCTTTCTGTACAGCTCTCACCCAGGAGTGTTTCAAACCCTTTACCTCTGACCTTTACTATTACAGAGGACAAAAATCTATGAGATATAAAACTGATCTCACTCAAGACAAACAGAAAATCGAAAAGGCTAAAACATATTCTCATCCACCTTTCTAAGCAATGGGTTGCTCAGTAATATTTTATCAGAACATAGCCTTCTCTGCATAGCAACAACAGAAAATTGTCATATACATCCTTTTTATATTGTGGAGAACACCACTACAGTCAAAAGTTTACATTAGGCGCTTTTAGTAGTCATAATCGTGAAATACATAACACGTCATAGGCATTTCAGGCAGGTTGAGTTTGTGGGCACAAAAGCAATTGCTTTAGAGTGAGCTAAACTTTATTGCTACCAGTAGTGCTCTGTTTAAAAGTAAATATAAAATAAGATTGAACATTGAAGTGTAATAACACACAATCACTTTGAGAGTCCATTCACTCCCAGGAAACTCTTATTTCTCTAAGTATTGAAATAATTCTACTTAATTTACTGAGGTAGGAATGAGTACCATGCCCACATTTTTTCCTTCTTTTTCTTCCATGGTTTCATAACATGCCGGATGCTAGTAATTTGAATAAAGTTTAACAAAACGGGCCAGAATGTCTCGAGACTGTGAAATCATTCTAGAAATAAGCCATGCCACTGGGGTGTGTATTACGGTTTGCTGCACTGAGATGCATGGCTCTTCAATGGGATGCAGCCCATTTATGACTCACTAAACATAATGGTGTATTGTTGAATTCTTTGGGAATATGAGAACGTTCACAAGTACTCAGAATGAGAAATGGTATTAATTGTCAAGATATCTGAATTACATTCCTTTGTATAAATGAATACAACTGTGACTGTTTCTAGAAAATGCAACTCCATGAGAACTGAATTTCCTACCTCTAGCAATGAATAGAAAGCCCTGAACCATAATGTAGTAACATTCTACTCTTCAACTGGCTATAGCTACATGGGCATGGCTTCTAGAGGAAACTGAGCTGTTCTTGGGAAACAATCGTCCCCACTCTGATACTTGAAAGTCCTGCCAAACATAGAAAGTTAAAGAGAAAATTCTGAGATAAAACAATAACTCAGTCAATTAATGAGAACTTTTAGATTATTTTAAATTACTTTTTTTAAACTCTGACATCCACAAAAGGCATAGCTACACCTTGGTTTTTTGGGCAACACAATTTAGATTCCTGTCCTATTGGTTCGGACAAAATTCAGAGGACTTTTTCCATTCTGAAACTAAATTCATTGTCTCCCTCATTCACTCTCTCACGCACACTCACTCTCTCTCACATTCTCATTCACAATCCATGACGGTCTTTCTCAATGTCTCTGTACTTTCTATGCCAACCGTTTTAGTGTCCCTGACTCATTTCCCATAGCTCAGCTCCTTTTCTTGCTTCTTCTTGTTTTTCTGTCTTCTTTGTTCTGGACACACTGTCATCCCCGATTGGAGGATTGGGGAGAGGTTGTCCCTGTGGCTATGCCCTTTTAAGGAAGTGCACTGAAAGGCCAGAATAGCGCAAAAAAAGGTGCAGAAACACTTCTCTTTCTCCACAAATCTGTCTTTATTGTTCTGGTCTCCCAATTCAATGGCTGCATGTAAAGTGGTAGAATGACCATTTTAAACTACGTTGTCAAATTTTTAGAAACCTATACTTTTGTCAGACAGTTTGGTATACATCTCTCCTGTCGTTTATGTGGTTCTTGATAAAAAGAATCCCCTGGGACCAAACGTTATTTGGCATTATAGATGGTTCTGCATGGTTGCCATTGCAATATTTTATGACTACATCGATTCTTAGGTTAAGGAATATTTAGGTAACAAAGTATCCTTCAGGGCAGGAACGTTATTTCATTTCCTGAACTCAAAGTGGACTTTGCCAGCTTCTGAGATATTACGGTAGTATTTACATGTTAAACATATTATACAGCAGATTATACATTTTGGAACTGGCATAGACAAATCATATGTCTTAATAACAAAATGTTTGGAAACACTGTCAATGATATACTTTTAACCGTAACTAACTGTATATGTTGGCATATATCTTCAGAAGGTTATTATTATTAGTATTATGTCCTGGCCAGGTTGTCTAGCCGTTACCTGCTGTTTCTAATACATGCTGAAACAGTTACATAGTTAGCACCACTGCCCATATTTGATGGCACTGCCCTCAGATCAGTGCCAGAGTGTGGAACAAAAGCAACTCTGGCACTTTTGGTGAAGACACAATGACACATAGGTGGATACAAAGGATAGGTGTGCTCTCTTACACTCGTGCAGCATGCAGCTGCATATATCCAGCACATAGATGCACATTGAAGCACTGATTCTGCAGCACAAGTGGCAGCAAGTGGCCAGCCCAAACCAGAAAATGAAAACCTTATTGAATACTCTGCGTACATGGCATCAATTAAATAGGAAAGCACATAAACACTTGGAATTATGGTCATGTATGTCAAGCCTATTATTAATAAGGGGAGTGCAGAAAATGTATTTAAATTAACTGTGTTTTCTTCCAAAAATATATGACCACAGATGTTATTGTTTTTATTTGGTTCTTTGGGCGTTTCATCTCTATTGCATTACACTATAAACTAGATATGTCACCCACAATGTCTAACTAATCAGCCAAAGTAGTACCGCATATCATTTATTAATATTGTGACATTAAATGCTGGTTTTTTTATATTATTTTGTAACTCCATTTCTGGACTTCAACTGTATGGTTTTTTTTTTACTGTGTCTTTACTCTAAAATAAAAAATATACTTTAAAAACCACCTGTCAGTACGCAAGTTGAAAGCTCATTAAACTCAATGAAGTCACACTTGCAAGTGGCTACTACTTAGCATGCAAGTATGTGTGTTGAATAGTAAGCATTACAACCAATTGTTGCATTACTAAAGATGCGTGGGCAAAGTTAAGTGCCAGATTGGAGACTTTAGGAGCGCACATATACACTATGTACATGCACTCACCCAAAAACCTCCTTACCCCTCTAGCAGGTGCCTGCACCTCCTTAGGACCCGACAAGAAGAGTGTCCATACTTTATGTGGGGGTCGCATAATGTGTCCCACTAAACACCCAGCTCCTGGCTATAGTAGCCTGGTATTTAGCAAGCAGCAATACATGCCAAGTGGATAATCAACCATTGGCAGCGTACTTTTCTTACTTCATTGGGGATTTGCATGCAAGATACATTGAGTTCATGCAATGGCAATTAAGTTCTACCTAAATGGATGGCTGGAGTGTTTCTTTAATAAATGAAACCTCTTTTTACAGAGAAGGTGACAGATAAATGTAACAGCCTCCCATCAGAAGTTGTATTGGCTAATACAGTGAGAGAATTGAAACATGCATGGGATAGATATAAAAGCCACTCTAAGACTAGGCCCACGACTGAGTCTCTACATCAGGAAAAATGGGTAGACTAGAAACGATCCATATCTGGCATCAAGTTCTTTGCTTCTGTTTCGATAGATCATGCATATTCATAATTTATATTAAGAGAAAGCCATGCATGTAAATATGGCTTTTGTTTCAAATTAGAGGCATTTCCATAACCCTAGACATGGCTTGGTGTACAGGTGCTTAATATGAGGGCTTGAGTGAAGACCGGATGGTACTGTAAATTAATATGTGATGAAGCAATTACACCAGCACACAGGGCCAGAATCCCAGCATTTCCTGCCTGCCGGATCTATCTGCTAAAAGTCTGATTTTTGCCCAGCTGTTGTTGATGTTGATGAACCCTCTAGGAGAACTTGGGTTTCTGCGCTGATATGTTAAGCACATGCCGATATCAACACATCATAAAACATTTTGACCTGTGTGAGTTTCAGGCCAGCTGTCATGTCTCGGAATGAGATATCGCTGGTAGGACTTGTGAACTTACTTAATGTTCTTTGTTATGAAATGTATCAGACAATCCAGAAGGATCGTTTTTATTGGCTTTAAGACAAGTGTGTGTATATACATTATACATAGTACCTTAATTTAATATAATAATCCTACTTTTTATAACAGAAACCAAAAACAAATTATAAGAATGTGCTTACCATCGCTACTGTTATTGGGTTTGGATTTTAAATAGGTGCATTTATACACTGTATAGTCTAGTTTTGACTCTTGCAATGCACATCACTAAAATGCTAATTATATTGGTGTTTTATATTTGTTCTTTGATGGTATTTATGTGATAAATTAAGTATGGTGATATGTGATAAGAGTTAATCTGGCTGTGCCTTTCTTCTAAATTTCTAGTTGAAAGCTCTTTTTTTTTCACTAAAAAAGTCAATCATATTTTCCGTATTTATTTTCAAACAGAAGGCTTCTAAAAAGTGGTTCTGATAACCAATATGATTTTATGGATATCGAATCTGAACAGACCCGCACTAAAGTAAACTGGAGGTAAGTATATCACATGCAAGGAGATGTGTTCCAGCTTGGAAAATAGCCAGGGGTGAAGAACAGGTCCAAATACATATGGGGGGTTCCATGCATTTACAAAAGGGACAACATGAAAATGTAAAAGGGGCCATGCAGATCTCAGTATTACTGACAATTTACAGAAACCTGTTAAAAAGAGCCAACTAAGAATAAAGTCTCTTGACAAATTTTTAACACTGTTTGCATGCTGCAGGCAATATGTAGCATTTTCAAATGTTATCTAATCCTGCAAAGAATGTCTTGATGAAACACCCATGTAGGTCTTGCATCAACCTTTTACACACATCCCTTCAGTTCTTCCCAAGGCTTAGATTCATATCCTAAAGTGCTTAACCTCAATTAACATTGCATAACTCAGAGTGTCCAACAGGTCTAGACTGGCCATGGGGCAACATTGTGGTGCCTTTATTGTTGCCTGTGTGGCAGATCCTGTCCTTTATTGTGTGACCACTGACCTTAAAACGCCAGGGATGATTTTAATCTCCACTCCATCTATGGTGTCCAGACAGATGGGCCAGTAAAGTAGCAGCCCAAAACACAGTTGGCAGACAACATACGCAGCATGCGTTATGCTCTCGTGTCCAGCACAAACTTACCAAAACCTGAATGCACTGTGATAATGGAGGTACAGATCTCTTTTCTCTGCTGCTTGTTCACCAGGGAAAGTGGGTACAAAGTGGCAGGGCCTGTGAGACTTGAGACCTGGTAGCAGCTGTACCCCCTAAGGTTAGGACAAAAAGTAACTAGGCACTGTATAAATGTGGCTTAAGTTATTGTTACCCATTATACCCATCTAGTATTTATACTTGACACCAAAAAACATTAGGAATAGCAGTCATTAAATCAAAACAGCACAGGTTACTAATGAGTGTGTGCAACCCTACCGCTCAGTATAAGCCTATGCCTTTTAGGAATAATAGACTCTATACCATTTAATCTTAAATAGCTCCAGGAACCTACAATGGGATGTTAATCATTGATACTGTCTACATTACTGCTAAAGTGTAGCCACTGCGCTCTATATCTGATGCGTTCCTTAGAAAATTACACAGTCATTGTTGCATTTGTTCTTAAAAAATACCTTTGCTAGATGTTTACTTCATGCCATATTAAAATAGGGCATCGCAACCAGCATTACACTTTCTTCCAATCCTTTACTGATAGAAGGATTTGCAGTCACTCCTAATAAAGAGTGTCATTAAGAATAATGTGTTTCTTAGGACACGATTTAGGGCTTCTATCCATTAGCACAGTTACGTACCAGAGTTTTGGTTAATCAGTCTTATTTTTTATTAATTTGGTGTCCATGGGCTCATCATAGGTAAGGTAAGCAGTTGGCTACTTATAGGTGCTTCCTTGGAGCAGATGATACACTTCTAATAAAACAGAACCAAATAGGGTATTTATTTGGGACAGGCCTCTTTACCCACCCCTTGAGCCACTAGGTGCTCCGATGCCTTCTGAACAGCAAAGTCTTAAATTGAAGACTGTTCTGGGAATTCAAATGGGTGGTAGGGACAAAATGAATAGCATCTTAGCCAGGTAGCCAAGAGAAACAAGAAAAATTGTCAAAGCCAAACCCCATGGACCAACACAAGGGCAACAACCGAGCGTGCATTAACCAAGATCACTTACCAAGCAGATTTGCAAAGAAATAACACAGTCAAAGATACATTGTAGCTCAGAGACCATGTGCATCCCTGCAAAAAAAAAAAGAGAGGGTATGAATAGTCTACTGAATTGAATAGGGATTTTAAGGCCACAGCAGACAATTTAATTACTATCTACTATACAAGTCATACAAAATAAACTATACCGATTCTTCACACAAGATTTTCCAGACAATTAAAAATCCTTAGTTTTCTTAGAATATGATTTTCCAAATTCTGTAGAAAAACTATAAATCACCCTCACAGGAACAAGTCTACTTGGAAAATGTGAGTCAGGATGCAAGAAAAACTAACGGGGAAAATGCAGATCACGTGTTGTCTTAGATATAATTTAGGTGATATAAATGGAATTACTGGGTGGGCCATCAAAAAATCTGACACAGAGTTATGTGAAGCGCACAATAGATGTGATGATGTTTCTACTATGTCAACATTTTACTGTGTAATCAATGGGAATCCAAATATATGTGTGTTTAATTTTATAGGACACATAAGGACAATGTATGAATGCTTGATGAATAATTTAAAGAAGCTTATTCTACTGCAGTACCAAGATGTACACCATAACTTTGATCATAACTTGAGAGGATACTACCAGGAGAATTTTATCTCAGTACATGTAGTGTATACTATATATATATATATTTCTTTTCTTACATGCAAGTTGTTTTTTTTTTAATAAATGCAAATAGTTGTAAAGTGTTGTGCAGTCTAACTGGGACAAGCATTAATTATTGATATGGCTTCAAATTAATAGTTTTCCAATTGCCATTAGGTTTACTCAGAACATCCAACCAGGACCATAGGAGACTGGTATGACTAGGCTGACCTATAATCTGATCATTGCTGGATCAAGTGCTGGATCTTGTGCCGTACATATGTGTTTCATTGCATTTGTTTATGTTTTAATACTGTGGTTTTTGATGCAGTTTTTGATACTTGTGCCAGTGTAGGCACTGATCTGTGCTTCCTCTTGCACAGATGGACTACAGAAGCCACCCTTATCACTGGAATAGACATGAAAGTGAGAGGGGGACCTTATTACTCTCCCTCAGAAGCTTCTTTTCAACCACCCCATCATATGCTGGCCTCTATACAACCTTATCCTTTCCAACCCCTTTCTTTAGGTTGAGAGGAACTTGACATTGTTGCCCAGGGGTCCAATCTGTTCTCTATCAAGGTTTGTTTATTATGCGTAATTAAGTCACTGAGGTAAAATGTTTATCACATCAGAAACTCACTGCTTGAGAAGCAAACTCAGGGGAGAAAAAAGTCCCTGCCTCGCAATTTCAGCATGTTTGAATATCAAAACTTTTTAAACCTTATGCCTATCCAAAGCTTTTTATCTCACTGTATTAACCTCTACCCGTTCTGGGAGGCTGTTCTACTTATTGACCACACTGTCAGTAAAGTAAAGCTTCCTTACATTATATCTAAGTGTTTTCAAAAGACAATTTTAATAAGAAGCCGTTTTCATGGCTATGAGTTGCTTGAGCTCTATGAAATGTGGTAATGCACCATAATTAATCTATTTGTATGAATAACTCAAAACCACACCAACCACAGAAAAAATGTTATAGGGTCACTTAATATTTTGTGTTTACCAGAGTCTTATGTAAAATGCATTTTTTTTTAATTTACACAGAAAAGAAGTTAAAACTTTAGATGTATAACTGCTGTTTCTTTTTCTTTAGATGGTCAACTGCTGCTGTTGTATATAAATTTAGTTGGATAATGGAATGACATAAAATTGGCTCGCATTCTAACCTTCAGATATGCACTGATCCTGTAAGCTAGCTGGCCTTGGGCATGATAATCATTTTAACCTATGTTGAAAAGTTTTGCACAGAATTCATATTACACATCTTTTCTCATTTCTTTAAGTCCTTGACTTTGACAGTTTTTGCTTGATCAGCTCAGGTATTTAATGGCTGAGAAACTTTGCAAACTTTCTTGACTTTTGTTGAATATGAGAAAGGCACAGAGCTTGTTATTCCTAAGTCCTACACTATTGAATCTTATCGAAAGCTGAGCGGTGACAGCGTGACAAATCTGTTAACCCAGCCATAAAAAAGTGGCCAAGAAACACTGAAATCAAGGCCTCCACTGTAACAGAAGCCATTTATCAAGAGCCAAACTGCAAATCGGGCATTTGACTAACAGTACATATTATTTTGGCTTGTCTTCAAAGCTTACATAAACCCCACGAAGAAAAATAAATATTCCATCATTAAAATATCATTACATAAGGGGGTAAAGGTGATGGAAAACCCTTCCACTTAAAATTAAGGGGGTAGTAGAAGCATTATTAAACCCTTATCTACAGACACCAGACCTTATTTGCATGTGCCTACCCAGAATCCCTTGTGGTTGTGGCAGCACCATGAGATTGCTGCGGGAAAAACAAGCCTTCTGGCTTGCCTGGTGTCTGTAGATGAGGGTTTAATAATACTTCTACTACCCCATTATTAAAATATCTGTACAAAGTGGCAGATTGTACCATTCTTTACTCACAACCGTTTTTAAAAAACATGCAAGTAAATACATAGATGGATGAAGGGATAGATAAATACATAGTGGATAGATACAAGGAAACTATATGGAAGAAAGGGAAAGAAAATAAAGGGATAGGAAACGCAATGTAATATGAAGAGAAAGGAAAAGAAAAAAAAGGAAAAGAAAGGGGAACGAGAAATAAGAGAATAGGAAAATGAGTCTTGAGTCTCTCAAAAGGGTAGCAGGAGGTTGATGTGTCCATGGCTCAAACCTCACCTACCTTAATCTGAGGTATTTGTGCATTGGTTTAATGTATTTATACACTTTCTCTAACTCTTCATGCAAACAAGAGTTCACGAAAAAAAGTAATTCATTTTCTATATAGGACAGGTCTGTAGATACATGTGACTTTATGTGATATTACTGTCCGATTGAATAGGAGTGTTGATTTCTTATATTACCACTCACTTTTAATTTTAATACTATTTATTACGCATTTTCCATTTACCACATTGTGTATAAGAACCCATAAAATGGACCCACGGTATTTTCTTCATGCCACCCCCACATGAGAGTGGACATAACATGGTGGGAGTGGGCATGGCCAAACATCACTCTCTCACTCGGATGCCAAACACACTGATCTGGCTCTGATTTTCAAAGCCTCTGGATGAAATCCATAGAGTTGCCAGGTATGCATGTAAACAAATTTATCTCAGGTGGCAAGACTAAAAAGAGCATGTAGAGTGTTTTTTCTGTTACCTGTAAAATTCCTCCCAAGCCTACTTAATGTTATTTTAGACCACTTTACTCTGTTAGACCATGTGCTGATATTTTCAACATTTTTATTCTTAAATTCGTCATACTTCCTCCAGACCATATTTTTTATCAAGAACATATGTTATATGTTAGCAGAAGCAAGTTTATTGATCTACGATAAAAAAAAAAAAAAGGTGTTCTCTCTCCAGCAAATTCACCCAAAGGGTTAATATAACAAGTTTGGGCTGCTGTCTTCTGGTGTGACAGACGTATCACCCCGGAGGAAGAGGCACAGCTGCTGGGGTTCCCAGTGGGATCATGTGAGTGAATGGGACTCTGGTAACAGCTGCATGACATGTAGCAAGGAAAGACCTCTGGAATGTGTGAAAGAAAAAAATATGCTGAGAAGACGAGGAAACAAGAAACTCAGCAGGCTCCAAATTATGTGAAAGTCATTTGCGACTCTAAATGCTCAGAGATAGTATAAAGAAATTGTGATCGAGGGATAAGAGGGAGCATTACATAACATAGCTATTTCACCAGTGTAATGTACTATTATCCTTGGAACCACTGCACTCTTATTGCAAGACAGGTGAAGAACGGCTTTACCTAAAGTATAAAAACAGAGCAGAGGTACATTAGCTAAAGAAAAAAGTAGGAAACACATGATCCTTGAGGTGTTAAAAGATGAATAATCCCATATCACAGGAGCTAAAAAAGTAAGGACATTGTTTCTTATATGTCCACACTCTGATACTTAACCAAGTCAAGATACACATTCTCTCGTGCTGATAGTATTCCATATCCTTACTAAAGACTGTGTTCATAATCCATATAAACATGACCTTAGATGAACCAGTGCCATTCTAAATCATAAGAATGATCATTTCCTCCCCTATGTAATGATAGGCCCTAAAATTCTAAACTACCAAGGTGTCCCTATCTTTATTCCTAATTTTAAGATGTGATACATGAGAGCCTTTATGGTTTTCCCTACACAACCCAACCTGCACAGAAGCTTCAATAGGCAAATCCCATGATCAGTCAAATGCGTACAATATTCACCTTCCATTACTGGGTTACAATGGTTGCATGATAAGTAAGAGTGTTGCTAACTTTAGTGTCAATAAAAAACTTCTCAATAAATCTAGGTATTTGTTCAGCCCCAGGGCTGGACTGGCAATCACGAGGCAGCCCTGGCACTTTATGCCTGATGATGTAGGTGTGCCCGATGGCCAGATCTGCGTGGCTGCAGGCTATGTTGTTATCCTTACATAGCATGCTGCATGAGTATTGGGCACCAATGCCCAGCGACCCAATGGTCATTTTTGCCAGATGCCAGCCTGGGCCTGTTCAGCCCGAACCAGAAAGTCATGTATACAATATTAGCCGTTTTGTAAGCTACAATGGGCCTTTCTTTAAGGATGTGACCAATTTTGGAGTACAATTGTAAAATGTGCCAATTTTGAAGTATGATGCTTAAAAAACATTAAGAAGACATTGCAAAGAAAAGCTGGTCTAATAACAAGCAATAATCCTTGGAAACACCAATTTCTAACTAAAATAACCACTCACACTTGTAGGTTTACTCAACAGATATGCTTCAGTTATACACGTAGCTCAAATATAACAGGAAATAATTTGCTTAGCTGATGTTTTCTGGTTAAATCTTAACACTGATATATATAGATATGTATCATATTTTACTGACATATTTCTGCTCTAAGAGAATCCACTAAACATAGAAATCGTGCAATATCTAGTTTTGTGTTCCATTGAGAGAGTTTTGCCAGGATTTCAAAACAGGATGTTTCGGACAGAAGAGATGGAGTCTCGGCAAGCATTGCTCATGCTTGGTACATCTCACAATGATATCACTGCTTAATTATGTGTCTTTTTTTAAACCAGGCTTAAGGAGGTTTGAGTTATGCTTGTGTTAATAACTGACACCTGCTAAATTGAAAACAATCCTATGTCCCTTAGCATCAGCAGAAGTGCTTATATTCTAAATTAGAACATTTTGAGAAAAAAAAAAGAATGCTCTTGGGTGTCTTGCTAATGTCTGGAACCAATTTGTCATCACCTTAGGAAGCTTTTAATACTTAATATACTAATCGCATCCCCTTCGTTGCTTGAGGCAGATGGAGTTGATATTACAACAAATGGGATTGGCAGAAAAGAAATGCTCGGAAGATCAGGAATTTAGGAATGCCGTATAAAGCTTTGGGGAATTACATGGCTAACTAATATCAAGTCATCTGGGGCTATTTTCTTCACAGACGTTTGCGTAATTATATCATGCTAATTCTATAGGAATGACATGCTGTCTGCCTTAAAGATGCTGTTCCAGCGACTCAGATGTATCATCTTGACCACTATTGAATCCTTCTCAGGAGTAATCTAATAAAAGCTTCTTCTGGGACACTTAATTGTCATGTGACACAAATACAGCTACTGATTGGTTGTTGTCATAGGAGCTAAAAAAGCACATTTGTGTGTTGCTTTTATGTGACTTCCTTATGACAAATTACTGCAGTTTGTTTGTAGAAAAATGCAGTTTTTTGGACATGAAAAAACTGCAATAATGCACTATTACTGCACTATTACTGCACTTTTACGTCATTATATTGCAAACCTGCAGTTGTACTTCAATGTACTGCAGTTTTACTGCATTTGTACTCCCTTACAAAAAATAACTGCAGTGAAACTGCAGTACATTGAAGTACAAATGCAGTAATACTGCAGTAAAAGTGCAATATTGCAGTTTTTGCATGTCCAAAAAACTGCATTGCTCTACAAACTGCAGTATTACTTCAGAAAAACTTTTTCGTAAGGGTATATTTCCAGAGTATAAAAAAACACAAAATTACATCATTTTCTAACGCGAATTTGAACAGTACCTTTACTCTATGCTGAACAGTACCTTTACTCTAAATGTTACAAAGCATTTTAAATTACTTGTTTTAAGAAAATCAGTAACGTTTTAAGAGAAAACACATTCAACGTTTTGTTCATAACTCATTTCTAATCGAAATCTTCTTTGTCTGAATAGAAGTCATTTTACAAACAGGCCTGAAACAGCCTGATAGATTCTACATGGACAATAACGATGTAAACTAATAGTTTTTAAATCTAGGCTTTGACAGCTACACATAGTCAATATGCTTTGGATAGCAAGGACATCTCAATGATAACATTCATTAAATTACATGTTTTCAGGTAGGAGTACACAAGATTTCTGGCCTGTTGTAGGCCCTCAAGACATGACATTCTTAACTCATGATTCATGTATTTAACTGGTAAAACGATTATATAGCGAGAATTTAGAAAATGTGCTAGCATAAAATGTAAACTACGGTAAATTATTTCTATACGATCTGGAATATTTAAGGATGTGCGTATAGGTCCATAGCATTGCTTGTCTAATCAACATGGCGTCAGTCAACTACATCAAAACTATTAAAAATATCAATAAGTCCTTATTTGACTTAACTTAGTGTAAGAAATCATTTTTATACTTTTATTTTGTTCTGCACATTTTAGGCCTGAATGTAACTTGAGTGCTAGGAACATATGGTATCAATTAAGTGACGTAGCTTAGAGGGTCTTCTGTGGGATGCTGGTGTATCATATTACTGTTCCAATAGGATTCCTTTACGTATACCCTAACCAAATGTAAAGGGGTATAAATTGGCATGACTACAAGCACATGGTCTCTTTCTACACTCTTTCTACGCTCTTTCTACACTCTTTCCACGCTCTCATCTACATCTCACCAAGATACTGAACCTACAATACCTTTTATCAACATTTGTTCCAGCATTGGTATTGTATGAATTGATAAGTTGTTAGCTAATAAACCTAATTAATAGACATTGAAGCTGTGGTCTTGATTGCTGTTTGATCACTGGAGAAGATTAGATTATTCAAGACAAAGAATATTCTAACACTTAGAGGCAGAAATGACCTTGTACTTTTACCCCTCTTTGAAATTGTTTACATGAAGAATGTTGGGACTTTGTAACAGCGTAGGTGTTGACATGTAAAATGTGCAATGACTGTTATAAAAATCCTTCACTATGTGCTGTAACATGTTTAGGAGGAAATGGGAAACCTTGAGAGAGTCATTAAACACTAAAATCATTCCTCAAAATATTATACTGAAACGTGACAAATGTCTCCAGGTCTTCAATATAGCAAATGCACAACAGTATCCTTTTGGACTCTTGTGCTAACACATAATACAGTGGACTGGGTGAAATAAAAGTATATCATAAATATAATTATTATAATTAATTAAATTATTTTAATTAAAAATATTACTTTAAAAAAACTAATTTGTGAATTTTGAAAAAAACTAATTTTTAAATCAAACTTATTTCTAAATGCATGCACATTTGAGTGTACTGTGTATAGGAATGGCATATAATCACACAAATATAGTATTTAGCCTGTGTGCAACTCACAGATTTAAAAACCTTGCCGATATTGATGTATAATTGATGTTATAATAGTGAAGTGGAATTGACATCTCAGTGTACCAGAAAAAAAGTGAAAAACCTTTGCTTCGCTGTTCCACCAAAAGTCAGTCCTTATGTTTGTAGATTACTTTATGTATGATGTCACATGGGCAAAGCTAAGCTTGATGTAAATAGTCAACACCTAGTGATGTAAATGTTTACAGAGTGTTTGCAGTATGTTTTTAATCCTTTTAAGTTAAGGTTAACACAAAGTATTAGGTCATCCTTTGATACACATAGAACCTGATGGCCCGTGGTATTAGTAATAAGGTAGGGCAAGTGCAAATATAACAGGTAGTCCAAGAAGTACTATTTTTCCAACAAATACAAACCCTGCTGAGTGCATTGCATACATACTGCATATCCTTAATATACTGGCATGCAGGGAGATATGTAGGATAGACGAGGGAGGAACACTACATATGAGACAAGAAGATAAAGGGAAATTGACACAAAGGTAGTGAAGAAAGTGGAGATTGGTAAGGGGAAGCTATAGGGATGGCCATTTACTTGGATTAAGAGATCAAACAGGGTAAGGGGCAGCAATAAGTAGAAAAAGTGAAATGGTCATGAAATATATGTTATAGTACGTTTGGCTTCGTACAAGTTGCAATTTCAACAAAATTTGCAAATTCTGTTAATTCATGCAAATGTCTGAAAATGAGAAAGAACCCCATACTAAACAAACGAAAACAAAGCAAAGAGCTTTTACTCTCAGTCACTCTTACGCACGCTCCCACTTAATGTATCTCTACCTTCTCTGACTGCTTCCATGTCCCTGTCTCCTTTCCCGCAGCTCTGTTTCTTCTCTTGACTCTTCTTGTTCTTCTGTCTTCTGCCTTGTTTCTTTCTTCGCTTCTCCCTATGTCTATTTTTTTGTCCACTTCTCTATGAACCTGGTCTCCCTGTGAACTTCCCCAAAGTTTGGGGTCATTATCATGTTTAAGTACTGCCCTGTGGCTAAGTCTCCGAAGGGAGGGGATCATGCTCTCCTTCAGTATGTCACAGTACAGGTTGGCATTCATGGTTCCCTCAATAAACTGTAGCTCCCCAGTGCTGGCAGCACTCATGCAGGCCCAGACCATGACACTCCCACCACTATGCTTGACTGTAGGCAAGACACACTTGTTTTTGTACTCCTCACCTGGTTGCCGCCACACACACTTGACACTATCCGTTCTTTGCCATCTTGAACTTCCAGTGACCAGTATGAGAGAGTGTGAGAGCGATAACATCAAATTTAACACACCTGCTCCCCATTCACACCTGAAACCTTGTAACGAGTCACATGACACTGGAGAGAGGAAATGGCTAATTGGGCCCAATTTGGAATTTTCTACTTAGGGATGTACTCACTTTTGTTGCCTAGATTTAGACATTAATGGCTGTGTGTTGAGTTATTTTGATGGGAAAACCAAGTTTACACTGTTCTACAGGCTGTACACTCACTACTTTACATTGTCATTTCTTCAGTGTTGTCTCCTGAAAAGATATAATAAAACATTTACAAAAATGTGAGGAGTGTACTCGAATTTGTGAGCTACTAATATATATATATATATATATATATATATATATATATATATAAACGCATTTATACAGTTCTGATATTGCCTAGAACAATCCATGTACAACAATAATATAGTGATTTTTTACTCACATCTCATAGGGCACACACTCTTGATACAATGTAAATAAAAAGACCATAGAGCAAAAAAGTAACAGCCATAAAAAATATCATGGGAATTAATAAAATTCTCTCTGTTTTTCAAGTTACTAGTTACTACAACGTATCATATCACCTCCATAACAGCTGCTTTTGTCTTAAAGTTTAGGAAGCACATGCTGCCCTCTGAGAGAGATTAAAAGTTCAAGCTTCAGTGTGTGTGTGTGTGTGTGTGTGTGTGAGAGAGAGGTGTGGCACAGGAGAGGCAGCTGATTGGTGCAAACAGGAAGGAGTGTACTGGAAAGGGTGTGTTTAAGTAGCCGATGTTGATTAAAGGTGCCTTTTTATTTATTTATTTATTTATTTTTTACTATGGAATTTGTAGCTGTAGGCAACATCATGAGCCATTTACAGACCCCAATGACCTTTCGTTCCTGTGTTTATCCACTCGTGTCTCATGCATGGGAAAGGGAAGCTTCCAGTTTGAGCATTGTTTCAACAAATATTTTGGTTTAAACAAAGAGCATCTATAAAAAATATAAAGTATCTCCCCCCAAAACTTCAGGAAAATGAAATAAGCATATTAAACATGTTAACGCACGGATCTATTGGTCCATTAATACACTCCACATGTGCAGTAAGTTTTTGAAGAATAACTGGTAGGCATACATTAAGGAATAGAAAGCCAAAATGCTTCAGAATGCGTTAACACAATCAACCACTAGCAACACAGCTGCAGCAGAACATTTTATTGTTAATTTCTAGTATATATGAAGATCAGTTGGCTTTAATCTTGAATATTAGGAAAATTCAGTGGATAGCCTGTTTTTTTAACCAACTAAAATAAAGCTTACCAAATTCATAAATAAAATCCTTAAAAATAAAAATTGTTGTTCCAACCAGATGTTATTATTAAACAGTCACTTTTTTAAACTATACTTAGTATACAGAATGTGCATTGGTCTGTTAATTTGTGGTTAATTAATGTTAATTTATGGGATTAAAAAACAATTACTTGCTGTGTTTCGCTCTTACCACTGGGTAAAGTGCTTTAGACATCTGCACTAAGTGTTAATAAGCTGTGGAGGAGCAATAGGCTAGTACAACAGGGCCAAAAGGCATTAACGATCCCTTAAAATTATTGTCAACTACTTCATTAAACCTATTTACAGAAATTCATCAGTGAAGTCCACAGGTACTGCGCAGTATTCTACAAGTGACCTTATAAACTTTATAAATTATTTTGAACATGGTATTGTATTTATTTTCAAGTAACTATTTTAAATATATTCCTTTCAAAATATATCATCATTGGTAATCCACTAGGTATTAAACAATTAGTAAAGATGAAAATATATACTGTATCTTGAAAGAGTTTACGTGCCTTTCTAATAATGAGAGATGCATTGATTAATTGATGTGGTTTTCTCACTTCCAGTATTGAACATTTGGTTGTTCCAAATATTTACACAATTTTAGTCTGTCTTTTCTTCTTAATAAAGCACTTAAATTGATACCTACCTACTTTCCTTTACTGATCCAGCACTTTTTTATGAATGGATTATTTACTTACTAAGAATTCTAGGATTATTATGTTATTTAAAACACGCATTCTAACCCAATCATCTAGTTTACAAATCTGTTACAGACGTGCAAAATAGAATCTCCAAAGATATATTTTATACATGGGTAACACTATATGGCCAAAAGCATGAGGATACTCCTCCTAGATACTGAGTTTAGGTGTTTAACCACCCCCATTGCTAACAGTCATAGAAAATAAAGAACACAGGCAGCCATCTTCATTCACAAACATTGGCAGAAGAATGAGTCTTACTGAAGAGCTCATAGGATGCTCCATTTGACACAAGTCAGTTTATGAACTGCTAGATCTGCCCAGATTCATTCTCAGTGAATCTGGGCATTTGAAGTGGAATCAGCCAGATCAGCCACGAAGCGGTAGAGGACACACTCACAGAGGAGGACACACTCACATAGCGGGCTGCTGAGTCCTGAAGCCAAAACTGCCTTCAGGATCTTCATATAATAGGTTTCACATAAGCCGAATATAATGTGCAATGCCAAATGCGGGCTGGAGTAGTGTAAAGCAACTGGACTCTGGAGCGGTGTGAATCCCGCTTCGGTATCCGAAAGTCTGATGGGTAAACCAGGCAAGTAGAAGCTTTTAAGACTGCAATGGGGGGCAACTACATATTAATGCCCATAACTTTCCAATGGGATGTCCAATGAGCTCGTATAGCTGTGATAACCAGGTGTCCACAAATCTTTTGTCATAAAAAGTAACTCCCTATGAAGACTAGCTGTTTGAAAGTTGCCACAAGGTCTATTTACTAAAAAATGAAATCAGTCAAGTTAATGGATGCATTGTCAAGGCCAGACAGGGGATTAAAATCGGTTCTGGTTCTTTTAAGGCCAATGGATACCTGCTGGATACACATGAACACAAATTACAGCTGTGTCTATCCAGTGATTGCAGCACTCCACAGAACCGGATCTGCTGTAGGTATGTTGGACGCATGCCAAAGGGTCCCTAATACCTTTTTCACAAGATAGGAATGGAGGAAAGATGAGGCAGGGTTAAGCATACTGTCTAGTGATATGATAATCTTTATTTAAATCTTTATTTCGCCAATAATATTGAGGATTATGTACTATGGTTATCAGTTAAAAGAAACATCACAGACCCCTCGGCTAAAACAATCTTTTAACATTGACTCCTTGATTTTGTAGATCTTCCAAGTGTAGTTGAAGATCACTGTGTTAAAGGCGAAGGGTTCACCAGATCAGTTTCATTTCAAAACTATGCATTTAACATAAGAATGGGTCTGGAGAGCTCCCTTAATGCTCTGAGAGGAATTGGTCTCATAAGAGTAGAATACATGTCATATGCATCTTTCGACACTTGTAAGTAATAGCATATTCTGGAAAACAAATTTTGGCAGTACTTTTTCTAAAATACTCCCATATTGTTATTTTGATTCATTTATATATCCACATAGAGCTAACAAATACAAAAGAATAAACACCAAACATTTGAATGTATGTAAGCAAACCAAGTTCTAACTTCGCTAAATGAACAAAAGAGTAAATAGTTAAGAGTCTCAGGTAGCAATAGTACTTCTGCAGTGTTAGCTTTTGACAAACTACACACAAACAAAATGGACCGAACAGAATACCCATAAAAGAGAACAGAAATGATCCAGTCAGGTTGAGTGCATATTGCACTTTAAAATCATACTCACTATTCAGCTTCCAATGTTCAAATCTGTAAACCAATCATTAACGACCGACTATCTGCTGATTTTGGGTACAAAAACATTTGAAATAATAATAATAATAAAAGTAATGTATTAATATGCCATGAAAGTGTGTATATCATCAGATTTAGAATCTAGTTATAGCTACAATGTGTAGAGATCATCATAGAGTTAGTCTTGTTGTAACCATAATGTTAAGAGATTATCATGGAGTCTTGTTATTTTAGTCTTATATTTGTATAGATTGTCCTAAAACTGATTTTTTCCCCAAAAAAGTACTGTTTTGCCTACCCGTGCTTGTGCAGAGAATTTTTCAGCTTTCTACAATATGTTACATTTCTGCAGACATGTCTAAACATTTTTAGGCATAGTATTTTATGGCCTGGAATGTATGTGCAAAAATGTATCCATTGTAAAAGGGCTAATATTCTGCATGCCACAATGAACTATTTTATAGAAGCTGATTTCTATTACTTTCAGTTTAACTTCTTTTAGTGGTTGCAGTAGAATCCACAATTGCTGTAGAATCTCAAACCATGCATGGTCCACCACCATTCCCACCAATTAAAGCTTAATAGTACCATGGTCCTCCCTTCAGTGATGTGTCTAAAAATGTATGCCTTTTCAAGAAAATACACATTACATATAGTCTTGCAAGATAGAAACACTTTCCTGAAACATCCTAAGCCCTCTGCAAACAATCATGTGCTCAGGAGGGACTTGTGAGACAACATTTGCCAAGCCACCACTGGACCTGACTGTTGGTAAATATGGCATATGTCAAGAGAGGCGTTCTCCCGAATGGCAAATAACTGGGGAATGGGCAAATGTATGGGGTTCTGTAGGATTTTACACATGCATTTGCCAGAGTTTGTTTGGGCAGGTTTAAAGATTTCTAGATGAAGTATGCGATGGTCTAGGAATTGCACTAATACTCTGCTCACCTTTACGAATCTTTAAGGAGTGGTGGTTTTCTACTTAGTACAAATTATCACTTATTAGTAGTTGCATTCTAGAAGCTACAACTGCAATTTTGGGTTTAGAAAATTGACTTTTACCCATTGCTGACATCAATTAAGGTTTAGACAGGTCATTGAATGCAGTGCCCTGGTGTGTCTTTTGGAAATTGCATACAAAACATACAAAAAAAGGTCAGGTAGTGGCGATAAATCTTCAAATCAAGGCAGCCCAGACAGCAGTTGCTGCCCTTGCCAACCTTTCCTTGAACACTAAGCAACTTTCTCATTGCCTCTGTTAAGTGAAACACAGATCAGCAAGCACTTTGTTATATTACAGGACCCATTATTATTATTATTATTATTCATCGTTTTATACAGAACCATCGTACACCATCGTGGCGCTGTACAATGAATAAACATATAATATAACAATTTGACTTACAGAAACAAAAGGTAAGGAGGGCTCGGCTCAAACAAGCCTACAATCTAGAGGTGTGAATTTAAACTTGCATCGCTAGTCTACCTTAAAGATGTTGTTTTTTTCCAACATGAGTGTCCAAGGTTTCATGATCACCTCTCAGGAATTGCAAATGGAAAATGATCCTATCGAGATCATATGACAATTGTTGCCCAATAGCTCCTAATCTCCTAGTGCATAGCTAGCAGAACGTTTTGCATGCATGTGACACCCTGTTTCACTGCCAATGTCAGTAGCCTCATAATACAAGGTTAAATATATTTTTGTTGCAAATTTCTATTTTAAATTATGTTTCAGAACGACTTTACATGGCCGCATATTGCAAATATAAGAATGGGAGAGATTGGTTATAACATTTTTTATAGATTAATAAACCATTATTTATGAGTTTTCGATTTCTACCCAGCCAAGTTAATTTGAAATAAAGTGTTGAATAAAAATTATGTTAAACCGCTTTGTGAAGTAGCCTAATCCATATATAATCATCTCTGGATTTCCTGGTAAGTAAAGGAGGCTCATGCTGAGGGAAGTCTGGATACCAGATGTAATGGCTTCTTGTGATTCTTTCCATTGCTATATCTCAGTATAGATTTAAGCAAGTGAAATCTATAGCTTCAGAAGAAATGACACAAGAAAGTCAGGAGTAATCTATTTGGGGACCTGAAGTCAAGCCAAAATGCAATGGAATGCACTTGGATATGCATAAGAGGAGACAGGCCTCCATGTTATGTGGTATGGAGAAGAACTGAAAGTTTGTGCTCTATATGAGGTCATTGGCTGGCAAAGTTCACGCAAGGTCATCAGTAATCTGAGTTCAACGGATGCAGAGTCCATGTAAGGGAAAATAATAAGAGCTCAGGAGCTGAAGTAGGTAAAAGTTAATAGAATGAAAACATAGATTTGTCCAAGGTTACATCCACCCATAATGATATAATCTGTTAGGAGTCAAGTAAAAAAGTAACTCGCAACAGAAGATGTGTTATCATGGTGATAATGGTGAAGACCATTATCCATTATCAAGATTTTACCCCAGAATCCATTTTTATACATATCCCTCAACTGAGTTCTCATTATTAAAGTGAAAAGTGGAGTGTATAAGCTTACATTATACTATGCTAGACACATTTTTACATTTACAGTGAATTTGTTGTGCTGTAATGTTGGGCTGTATTCTGTCCACATACACAATATGTAGACACCATGATAAGAGTGTAATTGGATGGTTGTTCTGGTAAAGAATCAATATTTCTAGTATTGCTTTTTGCATTGCTTGCAATATACATAAAACACAATAAGTTGAAACAAGCAACCAAATAGAATGTTTTTTTTTCTTGCATGAATCATTTGACTGGTTGTTATGGAGGTAAACAGAATTACTTTTCATATATATATATATATATATATTATGAATCGCGTAGACATCTACCCGCTGCCCCGACTACACACTAGGGGATCAGAAGCACCGGTAAGTTTGGGGGGTGTTAAATGGGGGGCATAAGGCATTTCTGTAGGCAGAGTGATCTATGAAATGCCTTTTAACCCCCTTAATGCCACTCTGCCTACAGAAATGCCTTTTAACCCCCTATACGCCATAGGGCACATCGGGGGTCAAAAGGGATATCATGGGGCACAGTGGCATATAGAGGGTTAAAAAGCATATCATGGGGCACAGTGGCATATAGGGGGTATAAGGCATTTCTGGGGCAGAGTTGCAAGCCTGGGGGCAGATGTGCATAACTGGGGTGCAGGTTGGAAAATAAAAGGAAATAAAAACAAAAACAATATTTTTCTCAATCACAGCTTTTATTAAAAAAGTTTTAGTTCACATAGTTTACATGAATTAACATTTACTGGTAAGAAGTTTTTCCTATAGGGTCATCTTATATTCTGGCTTTTTCTTTTTTTCCTAAATTAATATTCAGATTTTGGGGGGGTCGTTTTATAATCGAGCAAATACAGTATATAAAAATCAATGATGAACAGTGGTATCTATATGGCTGTTTGGAAATAAGGCGTATGGAAAGGTCCATGAAAATGAAGAGTGTAATATGGGCAATGGGACATTGTTACAGACGTCGCCACTATATCCAGTGCTAAATAGTGACATTCCACAACTTTTACATGACGCCAACCTGGCTAAAAATCGATAAATTAATAGACCCCAGTGATATCCCATGAGATCATAAGGGCTACCAGTTAGTTCCAAGTATTATTCAAAAAGTGAAAAAAAAGTAATCCTAATAAAGAAATTAATTTTTAATAAAATATTCCTTCCCTGCCCACCGCCACTTAAAAGTTTACAAATTAAATATACTGTAGTATGTAAAGGGGTATTAAAATCCTTTATTAAAAAAATTTGAAAAAACTGTGGCATCTATGTAAAATTGCACACGTGTTTTTATTGTTATTTTTTAAATATTAATTATATTAAATGATGAATTACATAAATAGAAAAAAATGATATCAAAGGATGTACCCTTGTAAAACAAAATATAAACTGTGCAAATAGTTAATCTAAAAAACATTTACTAAAATGGCAAAGAAAGTTTTGGTCACTAGAGTAGGAAAACACTAAGGGGTTAAACTTTCCAGTCCCTTAGGTATAATGAGATTTTATTCTCCTTTAACATATTTATCAATGCTACCGGAGTAAACTGAAATTTTTAATGACTCATAAAGTCACTTGTTTTAGTCCTTCAATAAATATATTTGGTTCTCAAACGGGTTAAATCTTGATACGTCTAGGTCTGTGCCTAGTTCTTTTCTTCTAGTCTGATTTGTGGCTTTATCTTTCCGTGTCACAATAACCAACCTTTCTATTGTCAAACCAAAGCCAGACATCATCTAACACGTATCCCACAGGCGTGTGTGCATCTGTGTTCTCCCTTTCTGCTTGTGAGCGCCTCATGAAAACATTTTAACAAACCTACAGCCTGATCCACAAGCCTGACTAAACCATGTGTCATTAACATTCCACTGCCATTCTACCAAGCCAATAACATTAACCCTTACCCTGACAGTAAGGGCAGCCACGTTACCTGCCTCTGTACGAAGAACGTGCTTTCATTCTCTTAAAGGCTGCCCTTTTATCCAAGTGCCTTATCCAGCAAATAGACGTTAAGTCTGGCAGATCTTTTTTAATCACGAAAGTATTGAAAACGACTGTCTGCTATTATCTTAGAGATTTCGGTCCAGATTGGAGAAGAAAGCAAGACACATTTTTGGGCAAAAGCTCATTTAGTATGCAAAAGACACATTGCGAACAAACCGTAATAACTAACGGATCTCACCAATCTGTAATGAAACATTCTTCATAATGGAAGAATGGAAACAGGGCATTTTTACAATGAAAATATTTCTCATGGAGAAACTTCAGTTCTATCATCTCACAGCTGAGTCTAAAAAATCCCTCCTGATGAGGAATTGTTATTATTGCGAGATTTCCTAGTCTTAACACTGATCTTCTTTTGTACACTGGTATTTGTTTATTATATACATAAAAAAAACATCCAGTATCCTCGGATGATGGAAATGCTTTATAACGACATGTTAAGCTACTCAGGACACACGTGGCTCCATGAAAGAAATCCCTGTTTTTGTTGTGTTATAACATTCCTACTAGATTGAGAAGTGTACTCCCTTGGCTCTGCAGTCACTGACCCTTAATAATAATGATAAAAAATATAATAATAATAATAATAATAATAAGGCAGCAATAAAGGTGTTAAGTATTAGTTGCCAATCATTAAAAGGGCCACTGAATTTTCTATTATTATTATTATTATTATATACCGTTTATTGTTTATATCAAATTCAGATGGCATCGAAGGAGACGACATAATGAAGAACTATATTGCTACTACAGCATAAAAAAGCTTCCTATATGTAATTAAAATTGTTAGGTTTAAAAAGTGGTGTTATCATCATAGATACCAATGGAATTGCCCAACTAGCAAGAACGTTCATTGGGTGGCATGGTAATTGCCCACTAGTGGTAGTTATCATAAGACCATCATGGGCTGCAAAGGGTCCTTACATGAATGAATAAGAGCAAAACTGTGATTTATATCAAACTGTGACAGCTAGCTATTTCAAAATGTAAAAATATATTAATATATGAGAGAGGGGCCCTTTGAGACTGCCATTAATCCAGCCTTGGGCTACTCAAGATGTTAATTAACAGTGATTTAAGTTTGCAATTCTGGCCAGTAAAAAAACCTTTTTGTTTAAACATTTTAGCTTTTAATCCAATTGTGTAATTCTAGTCTCACTTCCCAAGTTGCTTTGATCTGTACTAATATCCTGTTACTTATTTGGCTTTGTTCAAGTGAACATAGCGAAGCAATAGAAAAAGCATCCTATGTTTCAATCAAGTTAGTGTAATTTTATCCACAATAAAAACCCTTTTTTGTTGTTGGTTTGGAGCAGTACTTTGTTACATTTGATAGACATACATATAATAATGATGGATTATACTGCTGCTTAAAAAAAATTACAATCCACTTTTCAGTAGATGCCAGTTAGGGATATACAAAATGTACTACATCTTTTTTTCAAACAGTAGCACTGAATACACATGGCAGTGTAATTGGCCACAATCCCCCTCGATAGAGGGTAACCAAGTCAAGGATCAGAGAGGGCACCATTAAAACAATTTGATCCAGGGTGGCCAAGTCTCTATCTTGGACTTTGCCTAAATTTCCACATCTACTCTACCAGGGCCACCTTTAATATAGATCTGCAGATTAGGAGTATAGTCAGAGCGGTCTACCCTCCTTCTGACCCTACTCACCCAGCAAGTGACCTGACGATTGTGATCAGGGCCAGCTTTAAGGGTTCAGGCACACCTGTGTGGGTAGCCGCCTTGGTACCCCCATCCCCATCATCACCTTTGAGTCCTGTTGTCACCTTCTTCACTCTGCCATACCTCTTTTCCTCCTTCATGTAGGTCAGGTTTGCAGGCATGGCGCATCAACAACACACAAACTCGGTCTTGCAGGTACAGATCAACTGAAAATCACATGTAAACTCAGCACTGGAGAAATAGATCAATCAAGGTAAATAATGCATGGAAACCGCACATTGTAGGCATAGATCACAGGTCACACACCCTGAAGGCCAGCCCTGGCACCCAGATTGCACACATGGGGCTTGCCCAGGCCCGGACTGGACATAAAAATAGGCCCGCGCATTTTAAGCCTGAGCAGCCCATATATTATTTATTTATGTATGTTAAGCCCACCCTCATGATCCACTTTGCATTATCACTCATTACACAAAACATTAACACATTTAATTAAATGCAGTCCACAAATCATTCAAGCAAATCATGCCACACATGTATTCAGTCGCTCCTCATACGGCATCACGAGCCCCTCTCTCATCTATCTGCCCCTTCCACTATGTCCCCCTTGCCCTCACTTCTCATATATTATGCCTCTATCTAACCCCCCTCTGCCCCTTCTCACTGCACCCCCCTCCCTCACCCTACTTACCTTGTTGCCGGAGCAAGCAGCAACTGCGACCGCGCCTATGGCAGGGCAGGATTGACTTAGGGGCTGATGGAGCTGATGGACCTTAAAATAGGCCCAGTCAGGACCGGACTGACTGGTCCTATATGGCCACATTAACGCAGAGCCCCTTAAGCCCGCCGCAACTACCCCCTCCTAACTATCTACCCTCTCCCTCTCTGAAGTTCACTTACCTTTCAGGAGTCCTGCGGTGGGGGTGCAAGGCCTCTGCCTCCCAGCTCTGCCACTGTATGGAACAGTA
>VKOC01026503.1:0-12434 GCA_009364415.1 Spea multiplicata
TATACATTTGTATTTTTGAGCCTGTGACTAGCTTAGCGCACCGACATTTTTTCTTTTCCCTGTTTGCACATATTTGAGGTTGTTGGCTCCTCATTAGTCTGGTTGCAGCTTGCTGTCCAGGGGTTAATAGGGAGGAGGTTTAATTGCACCTCCGCCAACACATTAATAAGGTTTTGGTAGCAGTATAAACTGCTTTGTGTGCCCACTATGTAGGAGGTGAGAGTAGGTTCTCACCCTATTGAGAGTGTGCCTTGACGTGGCGGGTGAGCTTAATTATGCTTTGGCCAATTCATATAACCAAAACCTCTCATTTATATTATGTTTATATATTTGTTGCCAACTTTATTAGGGTAAGAAGCGCAGAAAGTTTTTGTTTTTTGTATACATTGTACAGCCAATACACTGTTTTTGCAGCATGCTTACACCTGTTTGGTAGGCCTCGTATTATACATTTGTATTATTTGAGCCTGAGACTAGCTTAGCGCACCGACATTTTCCCTTTTAAATGATGTAAAGACAGACTTTAATCAGTCTATGATCTCATCTTATAATGAGGATAGCTTTGTCTATCCCATGCATTTTTTAATTCACTCACTGTATAAACCTTTACCACTGATGATCAGCGGTGTATCTTGGTTTTGTGCTGCCGTAGGCAAGACTAAACTCGGGCACTCCCCTAATCTAAAATTAGCCCACCTCTTCCTGTCATGACCACACCCCTTCCTGATTAAGACCCGCCATTAATCAGTGTTTATATCTTGGCAATATTTGGATAATTTCAGCCAATGCAGTTTCCCACAAATAAGAAGAAAGAAACATACTATGTCAACTTTTTCAACATTTTTAAGCTGGGTGAAATATTGCAAAACTTTTTTCGCCTCTGAAATCAAAACTCTTTAAGTGGAACCCAATATTCCAGTTGTTAAAGTATTGGTGCATTTTATCAATAAATTTACACTTAAACCATTTTTTGGCAGTTTGCTCACCTCTGACTTTCCAATTTTTCTTCCATTTTACACTAGGCAGACTACATTAATTTCAATTAATATCCTAACCAGACATTGTGTTTTTTCACATTTACTGCTTATTTAACCTTAACTGCCCTATTATGTGAGTGAGCTCATATTGCAACTTGGAGGATAGAAGTTTTATATACAGGATATTTTATCCAAAGTAATAAACAAAATTTGTTTAAAGAAAAGGATAAAACTTATTTACAGAAACTGATTCTCACAATTAAAAGACATAGATCACATGGTATGACCACTCATACCATGAGATCCATGTTTTGAAGTGCTCTTAATTAAAATAAAAGGTCTTTTAGAATTAAAACAAAACTTAGAATTCAAACAAAACACAGTTACTAATTGCTATGATCTATGTTTTGAAGTGCTCTTAATTAAAATAAAAGGACTTTTAGAATTAAAACAAAATTTAGAATTAAAACAAAACACAATTACTAGTTGCTAATTAAATGTGAAAAAAAACAAACTTAATGAACATGCTTGAATGCATCTACCTGGTGCTACCCTGTAAATTGAATCTTATTAGAGGTACTACAATAGCAAATCATTATGTTAACAAATAAAATTACATAATTTATTATGCAATGTTTCCCTAGGTTAAGGATTGCATACAATTCTATAAGAATGTTAATGTCTATTTGCTTTAAATGATTTGCTTAAATTAAGATACTTTTAAAATGGTTATTATAATAAAGGACAGATTAGTGTCTCTGACACTCCTACTACTGAATAAATATCAATGTACTCCAAAGTCCCATTGAAATCCCAGGCTTTCCCCTCCTGACCGTGTGTTAAAGTCTGCAGGAGTGTTGACTGTGTGAGAGCTGAAAAAAGCAAGCAAATTGCAGATCTAGGCTAGGTTTCCACTTGGGTTTTTGTCGTGTGTTTTTTTCTTGATGAAAAACGCCAGGAAAAACACCAAGAAAACTGCCACTGCATTTTCCTGCGTTTTGGCGTTTTTTCTGGAGTTTTTTCTGGCGTTTTAGCCTTTCTGTGGAAATTGCTTTTTTTGACCTTAGGCAGTTTTTACAGCCTTTACAAGTTAGATGTTTCACCCAGCTAAAAGGGATTAGGATAAATGGCAAGTATTTGCCCTCTCCTGATGTCATTTACTTGGTAGAGTTCTACTTAAACGCCCCGGCGGACCCTTTTTTCTCTTTTCTGTGGTTTGTAAGGCATGCTTTATTCCGAATGTCTGCTCCTCTAAGAAGATTGGCCCCAAATGATGGTGCAAATTGTTTGCTGTTGCTTTTGGCACGCAGGATCCAGTTGACGCGTCGCGTATGTTTGTTTGTAATGGCATGTTTGTTCCAAATGGTGTAAAATTCAATATGAACTTTGTTTTGTGTGAAACTGTTTGTTTCCAGCCTATTTCTCGTAGGACACACAGATACTGGGTCCATCCTCTGCATTGTAACTGTGGAAAAAAACGCCATAAAAAACACCAAGGCAAAAACCCCACATGGCTTCTTCATGGCGTTTTTTTCTCTCCCATGGACTTCTATTGGAGAAAAACGCCAAGATTTCCTTGCAAAAAACGCCACAGTGTCAACATGCTGCGATTCTGAAAAACTGCCACAGAGTCCAAAAAAGCAGAAAAACGCCAAAGAGGACTGAAAAAACGCCAAACAGAAAAACGCCAAGTGGAAATGGTATTTTGCGATTTCCTATTGAAGAACAGCTAACATCTGGCCGCAGCGTTTTTCACTAAAAAAACGCTGTGTGGCTGAATTGGCGTTTTTATGGGCGTTTTTAGCAAAAAAAACCAAGTGCAAACCTAGCCTTACTAACATGCAAGTTGCCTGCTGGTTAAAAATGCAAGCTGGAATTAAGTTCTAACCCGTAAGATTCACCTTGCATCCCCAGACAATTGTAAGGTTACCGGTAGGTCACCTACACTTTCTTCTCTGACACAGGGAAGCTATTTTGAGACGAAGATGGCACAGGGAGGCTGTTTGAGGACAAAGAGTGTACAGGCATGCTGTCTGGAGAAAAAAATGACAGAATGCTGTCTGTGGACAAAGATGGTAAATTCTATGGGTCCAACTTGGGTGCTGCGCAGGTCCTGTGAATGCAATATGAGTGCTGGGACAATTCTTATGTGTGCAATCTGGGTGCCAGGAATAGCCTTGGAGGTTTGCGACCTGTGATCTATAACTACAATGTAGGATTTCCATGCATTATTTATTTACTCTACACCTTTAATGCTGAGTTTGCTTGTTATTTTTCATTGGATCTATACCTGCAAGAGTGGGTTTGTACAGGGGCTCTGTACCTGCAATGCTGTTTCTTTTATTATTTATTAATACCTGCAAATACAGAGTTTGTATGTCATATTCAGTTTATCTATACCTACAATGCTGTGTTTCCATGTGTTGTTTATTTTTCTATACCTGAACTGCAAAGTTAGTGAGGCAAGTACTTTTTTGTGGGTTTTTTTTTGGTGTTTTTTTTTTGGAGTGGAAGGCGTGATTGCATGCCAGGGAGTGGGGGTGGGGAGGCTTGGGTTCAACACACAATGCATCAAATTTTGTTGTGTATGGGGCTGCATAGCCACAGATCAGTCAAGGTGCCCATACTGACCCCTGTCCACTGCTGAAAGCCCCTACAATGGGCACGTGAGCATAGGAACTGGACCATGGAGCAATGGAAGTTGCCCTGGTCTGATGAATCACATTTACTTTTATATTACATGGATGGCCTGGTGCATGTCCATTGCTTACCCGGAGAACATGTGGCACCAGGATGCACTATAGGAAGAAGGGAAGTCAGCAGAGGCAGTGTGATGCTTTCCCAATACTGGGAAACCTTGGGTCCTGCCATGCATGTGGATGTTACGTACCACTACCTAAGCATTGCTGCAGACCATGTACACCCTTTCATGGACAAGCTATTCCCTGATGACATTGGTCTATTTCAGCAGCATAATGCGCCCTGCCTCAAAGCGAAAATGGTTCAGGAATGGTTTGAGGAACACAACAACGAGTTTGAGGTGTTGACTTGGCCTCCAAGGTCCTCAGATCTCAACCCAATTGAGCATCTGTGGAATATGCCGGACAAACAAATACGATCCATGCCACCTCGCAATTTACAGGACTTAAATGATCTGCTGCTAATGTCTTGGTGCCAGATACCACAGCACATCCTCAGAGATCTAGTGTAGTCCATGTCTCGATGGGCCAGGGCTGTTTTGGTGGCAAAAGTGGGACCTACAGAATATAAAGCAGGTGGCACTGGCGTAATTACATGGCTGGGGCGACACCTTGTTCCTGTCTTCCAGTACTAGTTCAAAATTGTTTAGAAAGGTCTCTTTCGACCTAGACCTTCTTTTTTGGATCTTTCTAAACTACTCCTAACTGGCGCAGGGAGACAGGAACGTACAGTAATCGGGGTCACTTTACATCAAGTGTCCCTGTGGCAAAACAGAGGCTGCTTGCACACTGGAGACAAAGCCGCAGAAACTGTAAAAGTTCAGCTGGAGGGAGGTGGGATGTGTGTATATGCGTTTGTGTATATGTATGTTAGCATTGATGTGTAATTGTGTGTGAGCATGGATATATAATTATGGATGTGTAACAGTGTGTATGAGCATGGATGTGTAATTGTGTGTATGTGAACATGGGTGTGTAATTGTATGTGAGCATGGTTGTGTAGGTGTTTGTGAGCATGGATGTGTAAATGAAGTAAGATGGAGTATATGTAATTGTGTGTAATTTATGTAAGTGTATTTACATATGTGTGCCAGAGTGTTTGTTAGAAGAGGAAGGGGCAATGATGGCACTGTACATATTAGAAATTGATTATTTAAAAATCTGTTGAGTAATAAGTATTAAAATGTAAAAATATGCAAGGAATATACTGCTTTGTACTCTTCTACTGAAATATATATATATATATATATATATATATATATATATATATGTTTAAAAAAAGGAATAATAATTATTACATTATTGTGGTCTGATTTGAATACCACATAGATTTTCTTGGAAAACTGCGAACCTTTCTATTGTGGCTGAAACAGGGCAGAGCGCTACTTTTTTTATTAACATTGGCAGGTGATTTATTACTACTGTTTCTACTTCAGTAAAACCACATTAGGCTGTGTTTGATGTGTCATTTGTTATCTTCTGTCTACCCACACATTTTCTGCATACATAATCTCTCTAAAAAAGAATTTATGAAGCTAAACAAACTGTAAATATTATAATTTATATAATAAACATGTAATATTTTTCATGTAGCAGAAACACCTTTTTAAAACAATATATAATGCATCAATATATATATATATATATATATATATATATATATATATATATCTGTATATTACATGGAAAATGAGTAATGTTAAAACAAATCTAGAAGAAAACACACAACCTTGCTCAATGCTTGTAGGACATCAAAATGTATGGTCACTTTGGCCATATATATTCTGTTATTCCTCCATAATAGTCGAAGACAGGGCCGGACTGGGAATGAAAAGCAGCCCGGAAACATTTGGAGACCAGCCCCCATATAGCTTATCTCATGGTTGAGCTCTTATACCCACACGCACCCCTAATACATACCCGAGTCACACTATTTGCCATACAAATAACTATAAAACATTCTTTTTATCACATTATTTGTATGAAAATGACAGAAAGCATAAGTGTTAAAAGGCCTTAATAAATGTAATGTGTTAGACATAATGGAATCAAAACATTTGCTACTGCAAACATTTTTAGATGAAAAAGTTCCATTTTATTCAGTGGAAGAAAACACTGATCACATTATTCTTCACGATATTCTTGTAAGAAATTTTTATTTCTTTATTAATTCATGTAAACAATTTTTCATATTTAATAAAAGCTGTGATGAGAAATTTTGTTTTTATTTCCTTTAATTTGCCAACCTGCCCCCCCCCCCAGTTATGCACATCTGCCCCCAGACTTACCACTGCTTCTGACTCCCTGGTGTCTGGTGGGGGCAGCGGGTGGAGGTCGTTCATGAAATTAAAGGGGCCGGCCTGCACGCACAGTACCGCCGAATGGCCATGCCTCAGCTCTTCATCCCTCCTCTTTTAAGACGTGGGACGAAATGCTGAGGAACGGCCATTGGGCGGCGCGGTGCATGCTCACCAGCCTCTTTAATTTCATTAGACTTTTGTATGACAGACTCTCACATAACAAACCATGGGTAGCTTGATTTCTACTAAAAGTTATTAAGTTTGTTAAAAATCTGTCCTCTCTCAAAACAAATACTGGTATTCACCTCTTGATATATTCCAGAGTTTGCTGGGACAGAATTAACAAATGTACTGTTTCTGGGTAACTAACTTTTTAAAGTACTGTATCTTACTATTTCCTTTTGTTACAGTCGTGATCCTTATATTGTTAATTAGTTAATCTTGAGTCGCACCATGGTTAAGCAACAATGTCACTATTAAAACAACATTAATCCGTGTAAATAATATATATACTTCTTTTCATGAATGTTGAGGAAATGTAAATTGTAATGTTATATGCTTTATTTAAATACTGATAACAACGGGATTGTGGTCATTATTGACATGACTTGTACTGCATACATGTATAGACTAAAATTGAGCTAAAATTACAGTCTCAATGTCTATAGTAAGACGAATTTCATTAAGTAGATGTAATTAATGTTCACAGTCATATATTTTTTAAATATTCTGTCAATGAACATATGTTTTGATAACTTGGTTATATAAACTAAAGGTTAATAATAATAATGTTGCCAAAAAGAAGTGGATCCTCAATATTCTCTATGATTTTGTTTTAATGTTTGTGGTGTTAATAATGGATTCAATTAAAATGAAATGTATGTGGTTTAATTCAGAGCTTTTCTCAATATTGTCCACAATTTTGCTAAAGCTTAGTTTTTTTTTACTTTTAGAAGTTTAAACAGAGTTTTAATCCAGTACAAAAGGTTATATATACCGTTTTTGTAAGTAAGATCACTGCATGTTTTAACTGCTATTACTCTATCTTGTGCCGTAATTATCACAGCAGGTGCTGTCAGTTGTATTGCTCTATTTAAACCTGATTTTCCAGTTGTGTGCTTGTCTATAAATAAGTGTCATTTAAGTAGGAAACTCTCAGTATGTCTGTGAAGGTAATAGTGGATACAAATTAGAACTCATGCTCTTAATAATAAGTATGAGATAACTAGAATGCAGATCATAGTGTCAAAGGCAATGGGTGGAAGGTCATCCAGCAAGAGAAGTTTGATCAGAATGCAAGTTCTTTTTCTTCCATATGCTTGAGATACTATAGGGAATAGAAAGAGCAAAGGTCAGAATGAACATTATATAATTATTCTTTTTTTTCCCAGTTTCAAAATATATTTTTCTTTTCCTCGTCTCATTATAAAGGAAATAATTGTGTACACTGGTGCTGTAGAAAATAAAATATTTGCTTTCTTGTTTCGTTCAGTGAATTTCACTAATTTCTGCTGAAATATATGTAGTCTCAATTTGAAAAACATGACAAACATATTGCATTAAGATGATGTAGTTGCCTACGCGAATCACACCACACCGGGAGTCCGAAGCACCGGTAAGTTTGAGGGGGTGTTAAATGGGGGGGGGCATAAGGCATTTCTGTAGGCAGAGTGCTCTATGGGATGGGTTCATAAGGCGGTGATAGCCTTGTATACTAGTCCTACAAAGGTACTAGACAGGGCTGCATCTGTCTATATATATATATATTATTTGTAACTGGTTAAACCTTCAGAGGAAAGACAAATTGCAAATACATTTAGTGGAATTATACATTTATTTTTATCAAATTTATATTTTTCCAAATGACAATAAAGAATACAATTGCATTCATACATTCAGTGGATTTTTATATTTAATTTTATGCAATTTATATTTTATCAAATGAAAATAAAGAAGATCCACCTCTAGGTAAAATTAAAGCAGTAACAAAAATACAGAAACAAATTAATCAGAGGTTGATCAAGAACACAAACAACTTACAAAGCAGAGATAGCTTTGTATACTAGTCGTACAAAGGTACTAGACAGGACTCATATATATATATATATATATATTTATTATTTGTAACTGGTTAAACCTTCAGAGGAAAGAATAAAAGTGCAAATACATGTTGTTTAAGTAAAATAGCACCTTTAAAACAGTGACCTTTGATGTCCATCATTACTAGGCTTTTCTGTAATGCTTACTGATGATCAACAAGGAACAGTAAACGATGTACCAATTGTCAGGGTTAAAGGTAACTCAGTACTAAGGATGACACATTTTATGAGGGAGGAATTAAAATACAAAGAGTATGAGATGTATTATACCACAGATAAATCCTATGTAAAAGTGCTAAACACAATATAGGACAATCTTTGTGGTGAAGGAAGAGATATATAATTGCGGAGCACACACAAAAACACACACCAAAATTTGGATCTTGGTAGCAATATCCTGTTCACACAGCTCACAACATTCTTAAATGCAGCTTCAAATAGCAGTCATCAAAATATCTCCCAAGCAAATATCAGAGATGGAGAAACAGAACAAAAAGTGCAAATGTTTAATACATAAAAGTAAAATCTGCTTTTACATATAAGTAAGTGGAGATGTATCCTCACTTTGTATCTACTAAATGTAGTTCAGTGATGGCAGCTAGTGTCCACTTCCAGATAAGCTCCTTCCACCATCTAACGTCAACACGTTACAAGGACTAAGTGTTTCACCATTGGCTTCATCAAGGTGCATACTTTGGTTTTCTACCTTCTTCTCTTTATGGCATTTTGTAGTGCTTCACTCAGGTGATGAATGAGATTACTAATTCATTAACCCTCTATGTGTGGGACATTTCTTTTTTAATTTTATTATAGTCCACTAAGTGAAACTATACCATGAAGACTTCTTTACCATCACATAGAAGGAATAACACTCAAACTTGCCAGTTATAAAGTGCCATATAGTAAATGGAATAATTAAGCGGATATGTAAAAGGTTTGAAATAAATGCCATATATTTCTCTTCATTGTTATCATATATCCAATATAAACAGAAAGTTACAAAATAATTGGTAGAAGATTCATAAAATGATAAAGAGACATTCAGTGACAAAATGTATTTATTTTTTAGAAATGTTTTGAACTTCTAAAATAATATTAATATCTGTCTGTTTATTATATTTAGTGTAGTCCAAACTGTTTATATATAGAGTATTTTTATCTAGTATTCTGATGACATTTATCTACATTACAGGCTTTGAATACATTCTGTTAATTGCCGAAAACAAATTAATGATGATCAACTCCCTTATCCTTTATTCTGTTTATGCAGGGCCGGACTGGGACTGAAAAGCAGCCCTGGAAACATTTGCAGACCAGCCCCATATAGTTTATCTCGCACCCCTTATAAACACACTATTTGCCATACAAATAACTATAAAACATTATTTTTATCACATTATTTGTATTAAAATACCAGAAAGCAAAAGCGTTAAAAGGCCCTAATAAATTAAATACATTACACATAATGGAATAAAAACATTTGCTACTGCAAACATTTTTAGATGAAAAAGTTCCATTTTATTCAGTGGAACAAAACAGTGATCACATTATTTCTTCACGATATTCTTGTAAGAAACTTTTATTTCTTTATTAATTCATGTAAACTATTTTTTCCTATTTAATAATAGCTATGATTGAGACATTTTTGGTTTTTGTTTTAATTTCCTTTTATTTGCCAACCTGCCCCCCCCCAGTTATGCACATCTGCCCCAGGCTTGCCACTCTGCCCCCTTTTAACCCCTTATATGCATTTCTGGAGGCAGAGTGGCACATAGGGGGTTAAAAGGCATATCATGGGGCACTCTGCCTCCAGAAAAGCCTTATGCCCCCCTATATGCCACTCTGCCTCCCTGATATGCCTTATACCCTCCTATATGCCACTCTGCCCCATGATATGCATTTTAACCCCCTATATGCCACTCTGCCTCCAGAAATGCCTTATACCCCTATATGCCACTCTGGGTTAAAAGGCATATTATGGGACAGAGTGGCCGTTTAGATTAGATTTCCAGCAATCTGATGGCCGCATAGCAATGGGAGCGGCATGAGGGGTGAAAGGTCTGTGCGAGGCGGCGGAGCTTTCACCCCCTCACGCTGCTCCCATCACTAGGAGGCCATCGCACACGGCGCTGCTTTAATACTTTACTAAAAAGAGAATTGAAGTAGTGCTGGCCGGCCACAGTGGCTGTTTAGATTAGATTTCGGGCGGCCGCCCGGCCTACACATCTGCCAGCCCACCGGGAAATTTCCCGGTATTCCGGTGGGCCAGTCCGGCCCTGTGTTTATGTTAATAAAATATATGTAATAGAAACATGGAATTATATAGCCATCCTATGAAAGACGTGTTATAGAATTTAAATGGAATAACTCTAGGCAAGTCCATTTTAGTTACTTTTAAAACTAACGTCCCTAACACACCTCGATATTTACATTCTATCAGGCCCGGACTGGCCATCGGGCACACCGGGCATTTGCCCGGTGGGCCGGGCCGTGGCAGGGCCGGATTGACTTAGGGGCTGATGGAGCTGCAGCTCCAGGCCCCTACCTTAACCCCTTGACTGCTAACGACGGCATGGTGCCGTCGCTAGCAGTCCCAGTCAGGTGCTAACGACGGCACCTTGCCGTCGCTAGCACTATCTTACCTTGATGGAGGTCTGTGGACCCCCATCACCACCTACCCGGGAGATCTGCCCCTCATACTGAAGGGCATCACCGGGGCCTCCCGATCCGGACGGTGACGTCGCGCGTAATGACGCGATGACGTCACCGCGCAACTTTATTAATAACTGACAATTGTCAGTTTTCACGGTATGGGGGCATGCTGCTTAGATGCCTGTATCTCAGGCATCCAAGCAGCTACAGACCCCCACCATATACCGTTGGAAAGGTAATCGCCTCACCTTTCCAACGGTATAATGCTTGTGAATAATAATAAAAAATATTAAGTTAAAAAAATAAAAATGTAAAAAAAGTTAAAAAATTAAATTATCTAAACATAAACTAGTTTAACTTTAAAAAACAAAAAAAAAGTTTAAGTATTCTAGCAAAATGATCACTGTGGTAGCCAATGTTACCACAGTGATCATATAGCTATAAAAAGTCACATTCCCTTTTTAAAAAATGGCTGATAGTAAATTTTAACCCCATGATCCCTTTGATCATGGGGTTAAATTTAGCCAATGGTAAAGGGAAGAAATGTTTTAAATCCTGATTAACTGTAAATATTAGTAAAATCAGCCACTTAGCCTGTGCGGTACGTGAGTAACCAACTACTTGCATTTTTACTGCAAAACTTATTTTTGCTGTAAAAGTGATTTTTTTCTCTCCCTTTACGATCATTTCTTTGGGATTGTAAGGGGAAAGAATGGTGTGTGCTTCTGCGAGTGAATGTATGGAAAGTATGGTGTGTGCTTCTGCGAGTGAATGGAGATATGAAAAGCGTGTGAATGGTCAGTAATTAGGGTTGTAGCCGTGACGTGGCATTACTGCTCACGTAAGAAGTAAAATTATGCCACAAAAAGTACACATTTGCAAAAACTACACCCCTTGACGCATCAAATGAGGGGCTGCGTGTGTTTCTAGTACAAACCTGGAGTGCGCAAGACACAAATGAACATGTCGCTATGGTTAGAAAACACATATTTTCTAGCCAAAGCGACAAATTCCGTCATTATTTGTGCACTCAGCTTTTGTCCTAGAAATACAAGTAACCCCTCATTTGAACCTCCAAGGGGTGTAGTTTCTTGAAATGTGTACTTTATGTACCCTAATTTAACTTCCCAGATGTCTCGACCACTTTATCTTCCGAAATGGCAGATTTGAGAATCTTGTTAAAAAATTGTCTTAAAACATTTAGGGGTGATGGCTGCATTTAGACAGCTCTAGAGAGCCGGGAAGTTACATTAGGGGTTAAAATAGGCCCAGTCAGGACAGGACTGACTGGGCCTATGCGGCCTTTACAGCCGCATTAACGCAGGGCATAAGGGGCATCTGCCCCTTAAGCACGCTGCAACTGCGACCGGGTCCGCCACTCTAGGGGGCCAGGAAGCCCCCACCAGGGCCGGCCTTACGGGTATGCGGCCGCACACGGTTTAAATTAAAACATCTGGGGGGGGGTTTTCTTTGTTTAACATCCTCCATGTTAAATAAAGTTTTTTTTTTTAACTGGGCCTAGTTTAAGGTGGGGGCATGGAGCTGCAGCTCCATCAGCCCCTAAGTCAATCCGGCCCTGCCGTGGGCCCGGTTGCAGTTGCTGCTTGCTCAGGCAACAAGGTAAGTAGGGTGAGGGGGGGTGCAGTGAGAAAGGGCAGAGGGGGGTTAGATAGTGGGAGAGGGCATAGATAGAGGGGGTATATAGTG